>BQKN01062342.1:269063-296789 GCA_022839385.1 Asparagus kiusianus
TACGGGTACTTAAAAATTAAACTAATTATAAAATAATTATCTACAAATAAAAACATACATGTTATGCTAATACAACAGTTGATATGAAATAGTCAAAATATACTCATATTGTACAATTAAACGAGAATAATTAATAATAAAAATATATTTACTTACATTTAAAATCAAATAATTATGGGATAATTATATACATAGTAAAACGTAGCAGTTATACTAATACAATAGATAATATGTAACAAAAGAAATAATACAATAAACTATACAAATAATATGTAATTAATAATACAACGTATTATACGAAATAATATGCAATAATAATAATAATACAACATATTATTTAAAAATAATACGTAATAATATCAATAATATAACAAATTAATTCCAAAAATTTTCACCATATAAAAATAATTTGTAAATATTAAAATCATTTAAATAAATATATAAAATTAGATTTTTAAATCATAGAAAATTGAAGAAAATCAAGAAAAAAATACAAATACTCTTTTAAAAATAATAATTAAATCTTTTAAAATACTAGAAAATTCTTTTAACTAGTATCAAAAATTCATGGTCCTTACACCTCCGATCTCAGAAGATTGGGAAAAAAAATTCCCACTACAGAAGAAACAGCTCCTACTTACTCCTTCCTAGACTCGATGCCAGGTGAGGATAAAGAGCTGTTGAACACGAAGTACCCATGTTCCTCTAAGTGAGACATATCAATGGGAAGAAGCACTTTTTTTAATCAAAATTTAGTGTCGGGACCGGGATAGCCACATGACCTCTAATTATGATCTAGGTTCACATTTGTGAAACCTAGTTACTATCGGAGTCCTTACTTCGGGAGCTCCAAGGATCCTTTTTCAACCGTCATCTCAGTTGTTGAACAGTATTAGCAAAGCGTGGTAATCGAAACTCCACGCATCTCTATCGTGATTCAACTTGCCCTAAGCTATCACCTCCTCAATCGACAACAACTCCGGTATACGACGAAGTATGCAGAGTTCATCCACAAGATTTGATTGGGCCAGACAAAGAGGCTAATTAGCCTAAAACTTGGTCAAATCTACATCAGATCTTGCGAAATCTTCAATCAAGAGATCTTAGCAATAGATCATGGCATAAATCGAGAGGTATATCTCAACAAACATTGCCAATTCGTGAACATTGCTAACCGATGAACTTCGTCAACACATCTCAAAGTAATTTGGGTCTCTCCAGTTAGCGAACGTTGCCCAATCAGTGAACTTTGCCAACATAACTCAAAGATAGGCGGACTTTGCCGATACCCAAATATGCGGACCTCGCTATACATCCCATTTCATCTTGATCCCACCAAGTTACGAATGGGTCGACTCTCAAACAGTTGTAGCGAGCCTCGGTGAGAAGCCCATCTCGACTCGACCAAGTTAAGAGTGAGTTCACTCCTAAAACACAACCCAAGATGAGTCGAAAGGCATCATCAGTCATCCAAATCATGAGTCGAATCCTATATAAAATTTTTACTCATAGACGAAGTTTTCCAATCAATGAACTCTACTCATGGCAACCCAAGTGGACCAAGTCATCCATTTCTGAAGAAAACTCGCCCACGTCTTCAAAAAACTTCACCCACGTCTTTAGTGAACTTCACCCACGTCTTCAGCAAACATCATCCAAACGTCTTCATCAACCCCTACCAAATAGCCGTTTGAGGGCTATTTTCAAGGGAATAACCGTTCCCCACCATCTGCTATTTCAATGGCCACTTAAGTCACAATTAAAAGCCATTAGCTCTCTCTTTTATCCTATAAAATGAGAGGAGATTTCTCATTTTGAGGGGTCTAGAAAATATAAGGAGATCAACATACACATAGAGAGAGATTTTTACTATTGTACTTGAGGTCTAACTGAGCAGAAGTGCCAAGAGAAGACTAGGCTATCGTCCAAGCCACCGAGCTCTCATCAACAGCAAAAGAATCGTCATCTTAATTAGTGCGTCAATGGAATAAAAGATCGATGTTCCACCAGCACAAAGAAAAGAATCCCAAAAACATAAATCTTTTCTTTATTCCATCATATTCTTTTCATTATATTCCGAGCTAATTACAATACTAAAAAGACCCAAAACACTAATCATTAGGCAAACCAGCTTGGTGACTTAAAGATAAAAGTAGTATGCTACATCATTGACATAGAAACACTCTATAACTAGCTTTTAGGATATCCATGGATCCATTCCAATATAGTCATCCCATCGACACTTCACCAAAATTTCAAGTTTGTCGGTGAGCAAAGGGTGGTCAAAAGGGTCTACACTAAGAAGCATCTCTTTAAATGAGTAGAGAACTACTTCACCAATTTACTCCTTTATGATGAAAAGCACACAATTGAGTTAGCTATCCCAGAAGATCCCTATAGTGGTAACGAGGTGGATACTAAACCTAGCTAGGACAAAGATCCCATTTGGGAGATGGAACCCCTTGTAACCACCCTGGAAGATCTTTGTGCAAACCAGTCCGCTAAAAAATAAGGCAACTAGGTTTTTAATAATAACGTAGAATTTGCTTATGATTTTTCTTCAGACTTTAAGTATCAAAGTTTAGATGCAAATTTTTTGCTTTCTAGGTTAGCTTTAGAATCATCTTTGTTCATGTCCATAAAGGAGTCTCATTTGACTTGTTAACAGTGGGTAGGTCAGAAAACATCATCTTCATTGTTCTAACCAAGGAAAGCACTCATGAGGCTATCATCTTCAGGAAAGTCGAACTACAAGCATATCCACTGGTCTAGATGATGAAATCGAGTGAATGCCCAAATTCTCTTTTACAGTAAGCAATCTTGACACACAATGGAAAGAATGGGTTACAATTTTTCTCTAAAACAAGGGTTGAATTTCAACCAAGATGACAAGTTCCACCAACACCCATTGTACCAAAAGAGAAAAGTATCGGTTACTTTTATTGAACCATATGTGGGCTCAGATATCTCTCCCATAATCTCCATGCTAATAGAACAAGTTTTGAGAACTTGTCAATCCATTCTATAAATATATTTGATTAGTATTCTGACATTAGTGTCGGTATGATGTTTAAAGAGTTCCAATCAATATGGTTTCATATAGCCAAACCAAAGAACTTAATGAACTTGAAGCATTTGATGATCTAAAGGATTCTTGGGCAGCATGCCTTGAGGCCAATTGGGAATTGTATTTCCAACTATGCGAGCCACCATCTGAATGAAGATAAGGTAGTCCAGTCAACGTAAGTGATGAGACTAATGTGAAACAATCTTCATTAGTGAGAGCTTATCACTAGCTAAAAGAGATAGACTTATATCTCTTGTCCAAGAAAATATTGATATCATCACCTGGAAGTACAAAGATATGCCTTGGTTATATCTTAACGTATCAGTGCATCATCTTAATATTGACCATAGCGTCAAGCTAGTCAAATAGTAACAATGATGCTTCAGTCGTGAGCTGGTAGAGTAAATTGAGATGAAAATTCACAAACTCATTAGGTTCCAGATAGAGCAGATTGATATAGAAATTCATAAACTCATTGAGTGTGGCTTCATCCGTAAAGAACTACATCCAGACTAGGTGGCCAACATTATTATTGCGGCAAAAAAATGGGAAGATCATAATTTGCATTGACTTCAAAGATTTTAATTGAGCTTTCCCAAGGGACAAATTCCCCCTTCTTATCACAGATATCATGATTGATAATATGTGTTAGGTTATAAATGGCTTCTCCAGATATAATAAAATCTGGATGCATTCAGAAGATGAAAAACACATATCATTCCAAATGTTGTTCGGGTATAATGTTTGTTGACCTTCTTGTTTTGATGATGATTTAACAAACAATTTACTTCTAATGTTGTTTGTCTAGTGTTTGTGTTTTTGTATTTATTCTAGGCAAACAACGTAGTTGGAGGATGGATGGAATTGCGCTTAAACGAACATATCCAATGGAGGTTGGTGGAATAGTGGTTGAAGCTTATACAATTCAAGTTAAAGATCAAGTTCAAGCTTCATCCGCACGTGTACCAAGTTGAGCTACAATGAAGATCAAGATCATTGCTTGGGTAACTTTAGTTTAGGTGTTATATTAAGTGTGTTAAGTACTTTAAGCTCAATATTATACACACACATTATATTGGTTTTCATGTATATATATAGTTTCATATATACATATATGTTTGGTTTCCACGTATATATATAGGTATATAGTTTTGAGTTTTCATGTTCATAAATATGAGATTACACATTTCATATTTATTATTATGTTTTGGTTTAGCTATATAGATATGAAACAAATTTACATTCATATATATAATCATATGTTTCATACTCTATTGTGTTTTTGAATACATTGCATAGAATATGCAATTTTGTGAAAATACTGTCTTATTAGTTTATTGACTTTAATATCAGTTTATACATGTTTTATTAAGACTATATAATCATTGTGCAAAGTTTCAAAACATGGTTTAACCAAAATATCAAATTTCACATGTTTACACTTTCGTGTTTTGGACTATTTTGCAAAATGATGATTTTTCACAAATAGGAAATGCAATTTGAAAAATTCTTTTTGTAACATGTCTATTTTCTTGTTTATATACATTTCCCAAAGTTTCATAATTTTTGGACTTCATTTGTTATTTTTAACAATTTTCCAAAAGTCAAAAATTCTCTTTTAAAATCAGGTTTTGAGTATGTCAGTTTTCGGTCGACCGAACCGGTCGACCGAACCTGAGTTCGAATGTTTACTGGGCGACAGAGAACCTGTCGGTCGACCGATCCGGTCGACCGATGAAAATTTCCGGTCGACCGACGAATTTTCCGGTCGACCGACGAGTGCTTTTTTCTGCTTCCAACGGCTAGTTTTCTTACCGTTGCTGGGGCTGTTTCTGTCCTTTTGCCTGAGGTTTTTGGTGAGATCTTTCGATGGTATATATACCCATTGCTGATGTCTTTTCAAGTTAATCAAGAAGTTTTTAAACAAGGGTTTTAAAAAGGGTTTAAGCTTATTTAAGCTTGTTTAAGGGTTTGGTTTAAAGCAGTGTTTGTTTTACAAGTGGAGAAGATCATCTACAGTGTTTGAACTTCATTTCAATCCTCCTCTCCTACTTGATTTTCAGAGAAGAATTCCTAAACTCTATTTCTAGCAATTTATTGTTTTATTCATAATTTCTACATGCTAGATTATATATGAGTTTAGTTGTTTTGATTTATTGAATCTCATTGTTACACACACCCATTTGAGCTTATTGTATTTGCATACATAGTATATTAGGGTTGTGAGAGATTGTAACATTGAGTTGTGCTTTAATTGTGTTCTCATCTATTGTAGAGAACAAATTTATATTTGTTACATTGTGAGTGTTGTAAGGTTTTCGGTGAGCTAGAAAACCGAGTGCGGTGTGAAGTTTTCGGTGAACTAGAAAACCGAGTGTGAGGAGTGACGTTGATCGGTGAGCGTTGAAAACCGATACTGTGAGGTGTAAACGTTGTTCGGGTAAGCGTAGAAAACCCGGTTGTGATAGTGGATTTCTCCCCGGGAGTGGGGAGCGGAGACGTAGGACAGAAGGTCCGAACTCCGTGATCATATCTTGTGTTTGAGTGTGCTTTGGCGTTTATTCATACTTGTGTTTATATTTCTTGTCGCCATTGTCATTAGCTCATTATTTATATGATCCACTATCTAGTTCATATTGTTTACCCTTGTGTTAGTTTGTATATCCTTGCACATATCTTATTGTATATCTCTTTGTTAGGATATATTATCTTGTGCTAGTTTATATATCCTTGCATAAATATTTCATCATATAGGATATATCACTTTGTGTATATTGCATATTCTTGCTCATAAGTAATTATATATCATCTTGCAAGAATATATTAGTTAATTAGTTTTAATTGGCATTTAATCGGATTAGATTAGCATAAGACCCTAATCACCCCCCTCTAGGGTCTAACAATGTTATATGGTGATGCCCTTTAGCTTGAAGAATGCTGGAGCTACTTAACAACATGTGATGAGTATAATTTTTCACGAGCACTTACACAAAATGGTGTAGTGCTATATTGACGACCTTGCAATAAAAAGTCGCCATAAAGAGGATTGCTTTAATGATTTGAGAATGATATTCAAAATTATGCGTAAGCATTAACTCAAGATGAATCCGACTAAGTCCTTCCTGGGGGTATCATCGAGTAAATTTTTGGGGCTTGTTATTAGGTCTAAAGGAATACACATTGACCAGAAAAAGCAAAAGCAAGTTAGGAGGTGCCACAGGCAAGAAATCTCAAGGAACTTCTAGGTTTACAAGGATGCCAAGCCTATATTCATAGGTTTATACCTAATCGATTAGAATAGTGATAACCATTTCAAAGATTGATGAAGATGTGCATTTCATTCGTATGGGACCACACTTATTGAACATATTTCAACAAGGTTAAAGAATATCTTATGAAATTGCCTATTCTAGTCGCTCCAATATTAGGCAATCCATTCCTAATCAACGTTGGGGTCATGGACCAATCTCTTGGAACACTTCTCGCCTAGAAGAGTGACAAAGTCCACAAACAGGCCATCCATTACTTAGGCAAAACCATGATCGGCGTTGAACATAACTACAATCTAGTTAAAAAGGAGTGTCAAGCTCTGTTCTTTACCATCTAGAAAATGTGATATTGACTGACTAGTCAAATCATCCATTTCACTTCCAGAGCTAACCCTTTATGGGTGTAGGCGTAAAAAATTGCCTACGGGTTCCCGCACGTAGTTCAAGACCAAGAGAAGATGATGAATGTCATTATCTGAGTAAGGAGTACTATTTGACATTGACAAGTGAATGAAGCAAGTCGACAAAGTGTACTAATCAATGGGACGGCATATTAGCAAAGAAACAATTCAATTGGGAATTACGTTTAACTCACGAAAGATGAGGCACCATTCGTATATCGTCTGCTCCACATATGATTAAACCATAGGATATTGTAGATCATTTCCCTGGCTTTCTAGCGCACTTTGAATCACATCGTTCCGAAATCGGATCGGAAAGTTACGACAAAAACAGTCAAAAGGGGGAAAATGACGACTCGGCCAAGGCCAAGATAGTCTTGGCCAAGCCGAGACAGTCTCGGCATGGTCGAGACTATCTCGGCCTAGCCAGGACTCTCCGGACCATGAAAAGGCTGTCTTAGGCCCGTTTTTGCTGTTTTTTTCACCGTTTCTTCGATGTTAACTACCCCAATTCTGATCCAAAGCTCTCCAACTTATTTAGAGTTATCTTTGAACGTAGTTAAGTGGTTACAACTGAGGATAAGATCAAATAGTTCGTTCTTATCCGAAAACTGAGTTTCTGAAACCTATAAATACAGCCTTAGGGCCTTCATTTGTACAGATCCGGAATTCTCAAGCCTCGGCGAAGCCCTGTCGAATTGAAGAGTGAAGAGCACAAATTTCATAGAAGAGGAAGTGATCTTGGCGAGTTCTTTAGCATAAGGAGGGGAACAGTTCGAGAGATCTGCATCCGTTCATCCATTTCCTTAAGATCATACCTAGCTGCGATTCTCGAGAAGAGTGATTATCTCGCTTTGCTGAGATAGTTACTTCAGTTTCTTGTCTCCTTTGCGAGGCAATGAAATCTTTATATTGGATTTGATCAATCAGTGGTCCACAGATAAACCCCGGCATAGGCTAAGATCTCACGCAAATAGCGGGTGATAAACGCCTGTGTGTGTTTTCATAAAGTTATAATTTTTATTTTTATTTGTTAAGATTATTATAACGACTAAAGTTGTGATGAGTCTGTTAATGAAAGAACTAACATTCCACCAAAACACGCTAGCAACCACAGTGGGAGCTAAGCATTGCTACCGAGGCTGTCTTGTCGTAGTAGCTGATCAAGATCCCGGTTGATGAAGAGGTTGAATACGAGTTCAACCAGCAAGCGCAGGAAGACCACTTCCATGAAGAATGTTAATTGGCCTTCAGATCTGAAAACTCAGGGTGATAATCTTCACCCGAATGCTAATGAAACCTCCTCTCTGACCTCCAGAAAAGTCGGATCTGACGTTCGTGGCAACTCCTCAAAGATCAAGGAGTTGCCCGTCGAGGGCGCACCAGTGCTGACGAAGAGGGCTTGCCAGAGGCGCTGACAACGTCTTGCCCGACAATTCACCAAGGCTTTGGAATAGGTGACTCTGCTACCAAGCAGATCTAGAGTTTAGAAGAAGCCAAGTGGCTAAACCATCGTTGCAGCAAGCATCAGGATCCTCCTCCCAACCGCCGACTAACAAATGGGTTCATGTCAAAAGAACCTATTCTACTCTCGAGGAACGCATCTAGAAGCACTGTGCATTTCTTGCGCATACCCGGATCCTTGTACGAAAAGCACAAGAGTTAAAAAGAAGAGGTGGTCAAAGAGCCACCAAGACCTAAGAAGGTTTGGGTGCCGAAGGCCAAACCAGCGCCTCTACCCGACAAGAGACGCCAGTCGTGTCTCTCACTCAATTCCAGTTCCAAGGCTGCTTCATAACCTTCGTCAATTTTAGATCCTGCTTCTATAGCTCCCGCACCTCCAGTGAAGCCCTACGGCAGCATGGATCTCTCTAATTTTAGAATTTCATTGAAGGATCGATTGGGTCCTCTACACGAAGATTGAGGCAAAACTCATGTCAAAGAATGCTTGGGACCAACGAACAAATCCTAAATGACTCTTCAGACTGAGGGTCGTACACGACCTCCCAACAAGACTATTCCTATAACCATCTGCTTGGGGGTACGTACAGAAAAGCAGGAGCCCGTTAGGGTTTCACCCTTACAAAGGTGTGATTCCAAACGAGTGACTCCTGTGAACGCCAACAAGGCGTTATCTAATTAGATGAAGATACGTCTGACATTTGACAGTGTTATACCTAAAAGAACAAGTGAACAACTGATAGCTTGCTCTAACTGCAACGCTGATGAGTTGTACTATCGGACTTGGGGTGAGTATCGAAAGAGAAATACCCCAGAAACAGACTCTCACTGTCCTTATGAGAGATTAATCAGGGTAGTATTATCAGAATGTAGCTACCCCAAGACCACTCCGCGAAGGGTATTGGTATTCGAAAGGATCTCTACTGGAGTGTCCATATGTAAGCCAAGGTGCTTCCGTAAGCAAAGATCAGCTAGTCAGGGTGGCGAACTTCCAGAAGTCACCATTAACATGGTCGATAAGGGAAAGTCAACTCGGCGTCCCAGTCCTGATTCTTTCCCTGGAGCATCTCAGCGTGTCACTTGGCTACGGTCCGAGACTATCAAACCTAGACCGAGTAGAGGACGATCTTCGGATGATGAGACATCAGATACATGCTTTGTAATTGGCTCTGATAACACCGTGTCTAGTACGGGAAAATCTTGAGAAGCATTCATGATCACTACTAAGCAGATGGCTTAACTCCTTCAAGAAGCCTTGGCTAAGTAGAAGGAGGATTTCAAAATCAAGATGGAGATGGCTGTACAAAGGGTCAAGGATTTACATGCCTAGCAACTCCAAGAGTTGTCAAATCAGCATGGTGAATCTAGTCGTTGCTATACTACCAATCAGGTAGATAGCGACTCAAAAGTGGAGGAGAATATCAATTCCAATACTCCACCTGATGACAAAAACACTTAGGATAGCCTCAATGCTGGGGGTGGCCCCACCAACAATACTAACACTGGGAATGGCCCCACCATTCCTCTTCAAAATCGCTCGAAGAAAGATACAGGCGAAGATCTAAAGATAAAATACCTCAAAAGCAAGATCAATGCTTTGATGTCTGCTCAAGAGGTAAAGAAGACCGACATTCCATGTCCTTATCCGAGGGAGTGGGAATCAATTCCATACCTGACGAAGTTCAACCTGATTAACTTCACACTGTTCGACGGAAGTGGTTCACCCACTCAACACTTGATTTACTTCAAGTCCCACCTAGGGGTCATTTCAGGCAATGAACCTCTGATAGTACGATCATTCGTAGGGACCCTTCATGTGGCCGCTTTCGCCTGGTACCACCGTCTCAAGCCGGGAAGTATCAACAGCTGGGACGACATGGAGAGCATGTTTCTCACCAACTTCTTCGATGATGACACGGAGGTGTCAATCGGGACACTATTTGATGAGAAACAAAAAGACGAAGAATCAGTCGAGAACTTCGTCAAGCACTTTCGGAATAAGGCGATGAACTTCCGAGATCCGGTCATGAAGGAATTTATCCTCCAAACATGCCATAACAACCTTTCCTTGGACGCACTGAATATATAGGCATCTCATCATCCAAGACTTGGAAAGAGTTGAAAGTACGCGGGAAGCAAGCCGAATGCTTCCTCAAAAGGAAGAAAGCTGAAAGAAGTCAACCCATGACTAATGCCCCAAAACAAAACATCACCCCTCGTGGTAAAGAGAAAGCACATGCGAATGCGGTAGATGTAAATCAAACATTCCAATTGCAACTCCAACAACAGCCACAACAACAAGCGCCCAAGCAGCAATCGCCTCAATAGCAGCAACGACCTCCAAGGCAACACAACGCTTCAGAGCCAAAGTTCCCGAAGGAATACTCCATTAAGGAAGATGAGGTCCCCGGTATTTTCAAATACTTGTTAGAAAATGTAGGCGTATAAAATTGCCTATAGGTCCCTTAGCACAGCTCGACATGGTGATTCGACAAACCAACGAACCATCGAGTGACGAGGCGACGAGGTCAACGAATTGCACGCGAGCAACGGAATGCATTCGCAATCCAACGGTTCGGGAAGTCAACGAGTCGTCCAACCATAAAACGGATTCAAACTCAAACACCAATGTGGATTTACTGCCAAATGAAGATCCAGACTATCAAATCAAGGTCCGGATGAATCAAATAGAGAACCGGAAAATGGGAAACGACGGAAAACAGCACCCAGAGGGGCTCGGCCAAAACCGAGCCACCCCGCTTGGCCGAGCCACCTCAGGGTGGCTCGGCCCAGTGCTGAGCCACCCTGAGGTAGCCGGCCCAGATCTGTGCCAAAGGCACAGATCTGGTTGCCTATAAATAGGGGGTCTTGTTCATTTGAAAGAGAACTTTTGGAGAGCCGAAACTCTGCCGGATTGAGACCTTGTTCTTGAGTTTTTGAAGGCTTGAAGACTTGGACGTTCGGATCTGGTTCTTGGCGAGCATCCGCATCACAAAAGGTAGGAGTTCGAGAGGACCGGATCTCAGATCTACGGTGCTATACTCCGGATCAAAGCTTGGTCTTTGATCCCGAGATTCGAGCGATTGTTTCCTTAGTAAAATAATCCCTCCGGCTATTATTTCCTTGGTGAAATAATACCCATCATATTGCGTAGATCTGTCTGGTTCTAAATCGTGCGGTGGTCAACGGATCAACCATCGGCGCAGTCAAACAACCCACGCAAGCGAGTGATCGAATAACAGGAGCTCGTGATTTGTTCGGTAAACAAGAGAAAAGTTATAATTTTTATTTCTTTGTTTTTATTTTCATTGTAACCGGATCTTATAAAAAGACCGGATCTTTGTAACTCAAAAAGTTGTTATTTAAAGATGACAATGGAATCGATAATGAAGAAAGCAACAATTTTTCCCGCGAACAATCTGGCGACCACAGTGGGAGCCGCCGATCTCGCTGCCGAGATTGGAGCGTCGCAGCCGCGGATCTCGATCCCGGTCATGGAGGAGGTCGAATACGAGTTCGACCAGCAAAAATACGAGGAGTACGTATCCTCGTCTGGATCAATCTCCCCCCGCAAGTCCAAGAAATCCCAGAAGTTCTCCTCCAGGAGGAAAGTTCGTTGGTGCGAAGAAGTTGAAGCTACCAACGACGACTTCACCCTGATTGGTGCCGAAGTTGCATCGGATGAAGTCCCACCGGCCTCTAAGCAGGTCAAATCCGCCATTGAAGGCGTGGTGACTCTCTCTAAGAGAGCTCGCCAAAGGCAGCGTCAACGCCTTGCGAAACAATTCGCAAAGGCCATGGAGTCCGTTGACGGGGTCCGCTACAACGCGGATCTGAAAAACAAGCGAGGCAAACAGCCTCAACAACAAATGAAGGGTAACTCCTCCAAGCTGCCGACGCACGAATGGGTCCGTGTCAAACGGAATCGTTCAACGCTCGAGGAGCGCATCTGCAAGCGCCGCGCATTATCAGCGCAGGCACGGGCTCAAGTTGAAGAGGCCCGTAGAAGGGTGCAGAAGGAGGTGGCCAAGAAGCCACCATCAACACGCAAGGTTTGGAGGCCGAAGTCTGAAGCGGCAATTCAGACCAAGAAGCAACAACAGCAACCGTCGAAAGTACAACTTCCGACGAGTAAATCCAAACCGCCGATCACTTCCACAACTGCTCCGGGAGATCCCGCAGGATCATCCCAGAAAAGGAAGTCGGTTTTGGAGCGCCTCGGTCCACTTCCCAAGGAACGAGGCAAAGCTCCAGTTCACGAACGTTTGGGGCCAATGAAGAAATCCCGAACAATTCAGCACGCTGGGGGCCACCACAACCCTCAACATGACGAGAAAATCAGGGCAACCAAGCGCACTACGCTGCGCATTGAAGTTCAGGAGCCCGTTGAGAATTCACGCCCACAAAGGCGCGTCTCGAGACGCGTGACTCTCGAAAGCCCGAAGAAGGTGGTTCATTCTCAGAAGGAAATGTTATCGTCTGATGACGATGACGTTATACCTGGGAAATCGTGCCAACACACGATAGGTTGCTCCGACTTTCAAACGGACGATCTATACTATCGTGCTGGGGGTACGAATAAAACCAGAAAAAGGAGTCCTAGAAAATCAACAACTCAGTGCCCCTGTTCCAAACTCATTCGGGCGGTACTATCTGAATGCGACTGCATCAAAGCAGTCCCCGAGAGAGTTTCGGTGTTCGAAAGACTTAGTACCGAAATGCCAAAACCAAGGTCTAGGCGTTTCCGACGAAGAAGAACGGTGGTCGAAGACGGTGAATATTCGAGGGTCACCGCTAACATGACCAGCAAAGGAACATCGGCTCAGGACAACCCCGAGGCGATTCCAGAAGTGCCCCGACGTGTAACTCGTCTTCAATCCGGAGCCATCATTCGTGCAACGTATGGTAGGGTTCGGACAAGAGTACCTTCGGGAGATGAAGAATCAGATGCCGGCTCAGCAATTGCGTCTGACAATACCGTGTCTAGTGAAGGACAACCCCGCGAGTCATTCATGATAAGCGCGGAGCAAGTGGCCAAGATGCTCGAAGAAGCCATGGCCAAACAACAGGAAAGCTTCAGGTTCGAAATACAGATGGCCATGCAGAACATGAGAGAGATGCATGATCAACAGATCCAGGCACTGACGAACCAGCAAGGCGAACCAAGCCGCCGTAATCCAGTTGTTCAGGAAGTGGAGAATGCGAATGCGGATAAAACCCGCAATGTTAATGATCCTCCCATTAATGCAGGGGGTGGCAATGAGGATGCTAGTCACAACACCACGCTTCCACCTCCGAATCGTACTGATGAAAACTCGGGTGAAAGTCTGAAAATCAAAAACCTTGAGAGCAAAATCAATACATTGATTTCCGCTCAAGAGACGAAAAAGACAGGCATTCCTTGTCCATACACAAGAGAGTAGGAATCAATCCCATATCCGGCGAAGTTCAGTCTAATTAACTTCACGCCGTTTAATGGGATGGGTTCACCCACTCAGCATTTGATTTATTTCAAATCGTACTTGGGGGTAATCTCTAGTAATGAGCCTCTAATGGTGCGGTCATTTGTTGGCACTCTTCGCGGAGCCGCCTTCGATTGATATCGCCGCCTCAAGCCAGGTAGCATAAACAGCTGGGACGACATGGAGACTAAGTTCCTCACAAATTTCTTCGACGACGACACCGAGATCTCTATCGGATCGTTGCTCGATGAGAAGAAGAAGGATGGGGAGTTAGTCGACACCTTCGTCAAAAGGTTCCGGAACAAAACGATGAATTGCCGGGACCCGATCACTAAGGAATTTATCCTCCAGGCCTGCCATAACAACCTTTCGCTGGACGTATTGGAGGCAATGGGCACAGCACCATCCAAGACATGGAAGGATCTGAAAGTTCGAGGGGAGCAAGCTGAGCGATTCCTCAAAAGAAAGAAGGCAGAGAGAGGCCAACCGGCAACAAATCCTCCGAAACAGAACTTCAACCCGAAAGGAAAAGGTAAAGCTCATGCTAATGCCGTTGATGCTAACCAAACTTTTCAATTGCAACCTCAGCAACAGCAGCAACAAAGAGCGCCACAACAGTCGCAGTCGCAATGGCAGCAACGGCCTCAGAAGCAGAAGTCTTCGGAGCCAAGGTTTCCCAAAGTCTACTCCTTCAAGGATGATGAAGTTCCCGGCATCTTCAAGTACTTGTTGGAGAACAACAAAATCTAGCTGCCGACGATCGTAGATCATGAAGGGCCAGCAAAGTGACGGACCCGAAGTACTACGCGTACCATAGAGCGGTCCACCACCCTACGAAGTCTTGTTACCACCTCAAGGACAATATCCAGGCGTTGATTGATGTAGGAGTCATAACCCCGAAGCCTGCAAAGAACGTGGGAGCAAACGCAGTGTCGATCAGCTTTGGATCGGTGCCCACAACATGGTTCGAGCCAAAATGCATCACCAAAGTGGGGATGAAGACGGTGAATGATGATCCGCATGGACAATGCCAAAAGGGACTTGTGCCACACACAGCCCCAAACGGCAAAATTCTCTGGGTTCACCCCGACCTAATTGAAGATGAACAATGGGCCGGATCGTCATCCAAAAAGAAATCAAAAGGGAAAGGGAAGTCTTGCTGCGGAGTCTCTGCTATCCCCGGAGAAGATGACGAAAGAATCCTAGCTTTCTCGCTCTCCGAAGAAGAGCAAGAAGTCTTTGCAACCCGGAGCGGAAACGAGTATCACTACAACTATCCATCGCCCAGTGACCAGTTAGCTGAGCAGGGGTGGCTAAACGGGGACCAGCCAAGACTCTAACAGAGCTGGGGGTGATTGCAGCTCCTAAACCGGCTGAAGATGCTCGACGACAGCCAGTAGATAAGCAGAAAGAAAAGGGACCCCAGGAGGTTCAGAATCCGAAGCAGTCTCGTTTCAATCGTCCGATTGGAAGAGATAAACCGGAGAACTCGAGAACTCCGCGTATTTTCGATATCATGGCTCAATTAGCGAATATCCCGGTACGGATAACGCTATATGAGTTGCTGCGGTTGTCTAAGGAGACTAGAGAAGCCTTGCAAGAGGCCTTGGCAGATTCAGAAGTGTTCCTCACTCGGATTAAGCCGGCGCCTGAAGAACTAGAACTATTAGCTCAACAGTGCAATCTAGCGGCTAAAAACCTTCCCTGCATCACCTTTACAAAAGAGGATATGCAGACGAAGAATTCGAATCATGATCGGCCCCTATACTTCGTCGGGTACATTGGCTCCAGCGAAGTCAACCGAATCCAAGTGGATCCGGGTTCCGCTGTGAGCATTATGCCGCTTCGCCTAATGCATAGCCTTGGCATCCCAGTCAGGAAATTGGCATCTACAGGCACGGTCATTTACGGATTCAACACCAGCGGGTCAAGGCCTTTGGGGAAGATCCGAATAAAGTGCCAAATGGGCGATCTGAAGACGGAGGTCACGTGTTACGTGATAGATGCTGAGACATCGTACAACTTACTACTGGGTCGGCCTTGGATCCATAGTAATATTATAGTTCCCTTCACCCTACATCAGTGTCTAAAATATGTCGACACTGATGGAAGAGTCAGGACGGTGGTCGTGGATAAGCAACCATTTAAAGGGTTTGAGAATTATTTTACTGATTCTCTCCTTTATGGTAACGAATCCGATACTGAACCATCGGTCCAAGGCACGGACAGTGGAGAAGAAGCTGATTCCGAAGCCAGATTCGATTACAATGGTGGTTTTGTTTTAAATGACATTGTACCCTTTGTAATCAATCTTGACGATGAACAATCATCAAATGGCGGTTGTAACTGGCAACTTGCCGATATTTGAAATAAAAGCTGATTTAGAGTACTCCTTGTCTCTTGATGATGCGATAAAAGGATTAGACAATAATTCTGATTTATGTATGCCGCTCCGATCATCTTATGTAACGAAGAAACGCCTCCAGCATTCTTTCGGAACAACCCGGATTGTTCCTGCCAAAATAGGGGGATAAAAAGAAGTGATTTATGGTAAAGGAGAGAATTTTCCGTTGCCAGATCATTTCCTAAGAGAAGATGAAGATGATGACAAATCTGGTCTGCATTTATCTAAGTATAGTCCGGAAGCGCGCAAGCTCATGGAAAGACAGGGATATGATTTCACACTCGGAGAAGGTTTGTACTTCGATCGAGGTTCTCGTATCCCAGTCAAAGCGGCGTATGTACCAAAAGGGAAACCAGATGATTATTATCATCACAAAAGAGGCTTAGGCTACGTTTCCTCGTCTGATGATGAATGTGGTTGGCAAATTATCGATCAAATTGCTAACAAAGCTAAGGATGGGTACTCGGCAGATTCCTCAGGATGGGACTCCGACACAAGTTTGGGGAAAATGTTCAAGACCTTAATGTCCAACATGACTTCAGCTAATCCATCTACGATGGAAGACGATGAGCAAATGCCAACGTGGGAAGACCCATGGGTCCATCATCTGAACCTGCAGTATGGAGATAGGTTTGAACAGAGGGAACCCCCCACTGAAGATGAAATAGTCCAAATTAATATGGGCGATGAGGCCAACCCAAAGCCCATATTCATCAGCGATAGTCTTCCCTCAGATGAGAAGGAGGAATTAATTGCTCTCATCAGGGAGTATATTGATGTCTTCGCTTGGAACTATGAAGACATGCCAGGGCTCGACCCCAATGTGGCAATGCACCGTCTCGACATCAAGCCGGATGCCAAACCTGTCAAACAACAGCAAAGACGGTTTCGTCCGCAGATTATAGAAGCCATCGAGGTAGAGGTTAAGAAGTTGATCGACTCAGGATTTATCCGAGAGGAACAACATCCAGACTGGTTAGACAACATCGTTCCAGTCATGAAGAAGAATGGCAAAATCAGGATTTGCATGGACTTCAGGAATCTGAATGAAGCATGTCCAAAAGATGATTTTCCTCTCCCAATCACGGATGTCATTATCGACAATACATGCGGATTCGAGAGAATGTCCTTCATGGACGGCTTTTCGGGGTATAACCAAATCAAGATGCACCCAGATGATGAGAAGCACACAGCGTTCAGAACACCCCTTGGTGTCTTCTGCTACACGGTGATGCCTTTCGGTCTGAAGAATGCAGGTGCCACATACCAACGAGCGATGACTAAGATTTTCCAGAAGCACCTCAGGAAAACGGTTGAATGCTACGTTGTGATCTCTTAGCGGCAAACCCGACAACAGATACGGCAGAAGTATATGATGACTTGCCGGATGAAACCCACCAGGTTAACACCACGTCACATCAACAAGTATGGCAATTATACTTTGATGGTGCTTTGAGAGCAGTTAATAAGGCAGTAACCCCCGGATGTCCTAAAGTTTCCTTTGGGGTTGGAGTTGTCTTAGTTTCCCCGGGGAAGCATGTGATGCCTCGGGCTTATTCATTGACTAGTCTGTGCTCCAATAATGTAGCCGAGTACAACGCGCTCCTTATTGAACTCAGTTTCGCCAAGGAGCTGGGGGTCGAATATCTCAAAGCTTTTGGGGATTCTCAATTGATTGTAAACCAAGTCCGTGGAGAGTATGAAGTCAGGAACCAAGACCTGATCCCGTACCACCAAGAGGTCATCAAAATGGCAGATTCTTTCGAGGAATTCTTTATTGAATACATCCCTCATCTCCAGAAAGCTTATGCGGATGCACTGGCCGCGCTAGCAGTATCACTCGCGCAGCCACCCGAAACTGAACTGCTAGTCACAGTAAGATCACACCAACTCTGCATACCCATATACGATATAGATGTTGAAGAGGAAGATGACAGAAACATGAACACCAAGGAGGTGAACTCAACCCAAATCGGGTCTGAGTCCCGAGATTGGCGTTTTCCTATCATCGACTACGTCCAGTACGGTATTTTGCCAGAGGATGTAAAAGAAAAAGAATCGATCCGCCGAAGAGCACTAAGGTTCTTTTACAATGCCGAGACCCGTACATTATACCATCGAGGGTATGATGATTTGCTCCTCCGATGTCTTTCGAACGAAGAAGCAAAAGAAGTTCTCAAGGAAGCACATGAAGGAGAGTGCGGCGCGCATCAGCCTGGTCCCAAGCTGTATGATCGAATAAGAAGAATGGGATATTTTTGGCCAACGATGGTACGTGACGCAATCGAATACGCACGAGAATGTCATGCCTGTCAAGTGCATACGAATTATATGCACCAGCCACCGAAGCGGTTACACACGTCGACCACATCCTGGCCATTCGAGACATGGGGTATGGACATTGTCGGTCCCATTTTTCCCCCTTCAGTCAAAGGCGATCGGTTTATTCTCGCCATCACGGACTACTTTTCAAAGTGGGCTGAAGCAATTCTGCTTAAAGAAGTGAAGACAAACAACATCATCAACTTCGTCAAGCATCATGTCATATACCGACACGGAGTCCCGAGACGGATCATTCACGACAACGGTCCGCAATTCATAAGCAACGCCTTTGTCAGGTTCTGTGACAAATTCAAGATCCAAGATGTTTCATCGACGGCTTATTATCCCGCTGCGAATGGATTAGCTGAAGCTTTTAACAAGACGATCATTAAGATCCTGTCAAAACTCGTGAAAACTAATAAACGAGACTGGGACGATAAACTCGGCGAAGCACTCTGGGCTTATCGCACCACAGTACGCACACCTACGGGAGCCACCCTGTATTCGTTGGTATACAGATGTGAAGCTGTGTTGCCTTTGGAGATTCAAATCCCGTCCCTTCGGATCGCTCTCGCAACAGAGATGACAACCGAAGAACAGCATCAAAAACGTCTCGAAGAACTCGAGAGATTAGATGAAAAGCGCCTGGAAGCTCAACAATACATTGAGTTCTATCCGGCTAGAATGTCCAGGGCTTTTGACAAAAGGGTCCGCCAAAGAAGCTTCAAGGAAGGAGATCTGGTCCTCGCTGCTCGCCGACCAATAATCCTCAACTCCAAGAAGAAAGGTAAATTCGAACCCAAGTGGGAAGGACCGTTTGTAATAGACACAGTCTATTCAAATGGCGCTTATCGCCTAATTTCTCTAGAGGGTGTCAGGCAATTAATGCCAATAAATGGGAAGTTTTTGAAAAAGTACTATCCTTAGTACATTCAGGATAACTCATTTATCGGGAAGTTCCTTGAAGAATATTATACTTAATATTCTAGAGGATAACCCAAATTCATTTTCACCACCAAAATCCCTCACTGATCAATTCCAATTGACAGTGAGTCCACCAAAAAATGTTCTTCTGGGCCTCTTGACTCTTTCCATGAACAAGAGGTCCACTTTCAGTTCGGAGTCCCCTTTCGATAAACGAAAGAACTCCCTTTCTTTTCTCTTTGGTTAAACCTTCTCATGGTTATAACTGAAGTTGAAATTTCACTTTGATAAACGAAGGACTCATCTTTCGATCAGATAACCAATCCTATAAAAGGTAAGTTTATCTAGGTCTTCCAGATTCTCGGAGTGGAGATCCCACTTCTAGTTTCTTTCTTGCACTGGAAATAGAATATAAAATTCTTCTTTTCCAGAATCAAGGAATAGAATATAAAATTCTTCCTTCCTTGTTTGGGGAATAGAATATAAAATTCTTCCTTCCCACATCGATCCTTTTTCCAAAAATTTATCAATTTAGGATTCATCCTAGGAAGTTTATCCCGAATCCTAAGCAGGGATAAGTCTGCGCCTAACACGCGCTGCCGGTTTAGTCTTTCTCCGAAGAAGAAGACACCAGAGTTCGATTCTGGGGTATTTTATCCTGAAACCTAAGTAAGGATAAGTCTGCGCTTAACACGCGCTGCCGGTTAGTTCTTAACCGTTAAAAAGAACACCCGTCCGTATATTCAACATTGTGGCAGGTTGTTATTAATAACACCAAAATCTATGCCTCATACGCATGGGGAATTTCATCCTGAATCCTAAGAAAGGATATGTCGGCGCCTAACACGCGTCGCCGGTTTAGTCTCTTTCCCGTAGAAAGAGACACCAGAATTTGATTCTGGGGTATCTTATCCTTAAACCTAAGTAAGGATAAGTCAGCGTCTAATACACGTTGCCGGGTAGCCTATTCCCGTAACAATGGCGAAGTCTACGTATTCAAAGTCGTAGCAAAAAGTCTAAGGGAGTTCATTCCTTTAGCACAACGTCACATGCGAAACGGACTAAAACAATCCGCATGTAAGCCCGATTCAAATGGTAATCGGTAAGAGCACATCAAATCCGTTAAAGGCTGAGGATTTGCCAAAAATCCTAAGTCAACGTCTCATACACGTTGCTGTTTAGTCTTTTCACATGAGAAAGACGAAGTCTACGTATTCAATGTCGTAGCACTAAAAGAGTTAACTCTTTTAGCTTAACGTCATATGCGGAATGGATTTAGACAATCCGCATGCTAGCCCGACTCAAACGGTAGTCGGTAAAGGCTAATCAAATCCGTTGAAGGCTGGGGGTTAGCCAAAAATCCTAAAGCCAACACCTAACACGTGTCGCCGGGTAGCCTATTCCCGTAACAATGGCGAAGTCTATGTATTCGACATCATAGCACAAAGCCTCAAAGAATTCTATCTCTGAGCGCAACGTTACATGCGAACGGATTTAAACAATTCGCATGCTAGCCCGACTCAAACGGTAGTCGGTAAAGGCTCATCAAACCCGTTGATAGCTGAGGGTTTGCCAAAAATCCTATGAGTATTATGGTCAATCATTTCAAACGGAATGACGAATCATAATAAAGATAAAGAAGAAAACCAGTTTCACTAAAGGAATCAAAAGTCAAAGTACGCAGCAAACAAAATCATACATCAAACCCATGACCAAAAATCTGCCGACTGATCTTAGACAGCTTCTCATCAAAAGCTTGCCTATGTTCAGCTCTGATGGACTCCTCGGTGGTGGCTGAAGTCCTCGCAGCAATCTCCTCTGTCTCGACTAGCTTCTGCTTCAAGGATTTCAACTCATCAGATAAGGCAGTGTGGGTTTGCTGATCCTGTGCTTTCGTCATCTGAAGAATACCCAAAGTCTCCTCTTTTTCACGAAGTACTCTTCTGAGCTGGTCTATCTCGGTCGTACAAGAGGTAATAGAAAGATCGAGCTCGGCAAGCGAAGATGATCTAGCAGCAAGACTGGTCTCAACTCGATCTACTCGGTCCCGCTGCATCTGAATCTCAAGCTCAGCAAGAATCCGAGTCTCGCGCAATGACTGTAAGCGGGTATCTAGCTCGGCAGCAATAAATGAGGAGGCTCCTGCATCTTGGAGCTCACGAAACATCTGAAGCTCATGCTCTAGGCAATCGAGGTCATCAACTATAGCCTTGGCCAAATCTGGATATCCTGCTTCCCTTATCGAATTGACTTTGGGATCAAGGAAAGGTTTGAATTGGCGAAGGAAGAGTCCACCGTGGAAGAGCTTGCCAATCATAGCATTCATGAAGGAGAAGAAGGAGCGATGTTCTATGCAGAGAACGATCTTCTCAGGATCGTTATCCGATAGCAACTCCTTCAGAAGGACATGGAGCTAAGAAGAAACCCCTACACAAAGAAGGAAAAATCTGTCAAAAATGTCTTGAGGAGGAAATAAATAACATTCTCAGTTGCTTAATTCATACCCTCTTGAGTCACTGGGGGTGGCGGAGGTGTTACCGCTGTGGATGTATCAACTGGTGTAGTTGGTCTCACAGTCGGCTCAACAGGGTCAGTCTCGACAAAAGCTCCTGTCAAATACAAAACAGAGTTCTCAGAAGCATCACATTATAGCTGCATTAGTTAAAAATTGGCTAGTCCTATAATTAACTTGGGAGGAAGCACGAACCTTCAAAAGAACCACCCTCAAGGTTCTCAGGGAATGTGGACTCAGGAAACATATCTCCAGGCAACTGGTCATCAATCTGAGGAGAGCCACACATGAAGTGAATCATTGGAGTGTCCACAAGCAAGCCTTCCTCGTCAAAATCATCAATCGAGAAGTCTGACACAAGAAAATATAAGTACCAAAGAAGAACGAAGAGACTACAACCAATAGAAATAAGTTACCTCTTATGGGTGCGTTAGCCTCTTTGTTCCCAAGATCCACGCTCGCCTCCTGTAGGTTATCTAAAGGAGCGAGAAGCACCGAGACAATTAGGGAATGCACAAATTCTGAATCATTCGACTCCTTTGCGTGCCATCTAAAAGATATATTGTCAATGGTAGATGTACTTGGATTCGCTGGGTCGGGTCCTACATTGATATCCTCCCTAACGTCGGCAGCTACTGCAGGCCTCTCCACCTGGAGCGGTGAGTCAGGCTCGCCAGGAGATACAGGAACAGGATCAGGACTCATCTCGTTCTCCCCACGCTCTCCTATATGGAAACGGAAAAGCTTGAGTTGAAGTTCTGAACAATCAAGAGGATGGTTTACAGGATAGATGTTACCTCTATCACTAGCAGGATCATCACCAGCCAAATCCATATCAGATACTTGTGAGACTGCACGCGGCTTGTGGGCTAATCTCTTCCGCCTAGCAGCAGGGACAATAATCGAAGGTCTCACCTGGGGAGGAGGATGGAACTCCTCATCTTGGTCACCAATGGTCCCTGAAACATCAAACCATTGTCAGTTTTAATAATTCTCAAAAACAAAAGAAAAAAAAAAGAAATGGATAGTTAACCTCGCTCGGAAAAGTCCTCGTAATCTTCAGGATCTCCGCCTGAAGCCTCGTCTACAGAATGGAAGACCCTCTTTCCCTCTTCATCAATCCGACGAGTCTTGTTCTGTATCCTTTATGACCGAGCATTTTCCCAAATCCTACGAGAATCAACCTGAGAAGCTTCCTCGGCCTCTAGCTCTGCAATCGGCTTCACAGGGATAGTTTTATTGGCTGCTAACAACCACTTGCAGCTTAAGAAGGTGAGGTTCAACGGCCGATCAGCACTCGGGAGACTGAACTTAGCACCAGTACAGCCCGTCACGGTCCACAACCATGCCCGGAGACCGTCCACCAAACCGCCGTGGGTCCGAAGCTGCTGACGTGGGTTCCCGACGTAAAGCTGATCATAGCCGAATTGGCGAGCGAATCGACAGGGTAGATATGGCTCTATGAAACACTGATTTCTCACCCGGAAAGTCAGATAACCCGGCCTAATGTTCACCAGCCAGTTAAAGCAGCCGATGTCTAAATGAGTTCAATACTCCCTCGGCCTCTCCTCATCAATCAAACACTCGCCGTATCGGCCAGAGAACTGCGGAAAGCAAGTGGAAAACACCCAACACTTGTGGACCTGCCATCAAATAAGTGTACGGAAGCTCCACCCTAATAGTGGGAATCTGACCTGGCAAGTCACTTTCCTTCCGTGTAGAGGCACTAGAAATCTCTCGAAGCCCTCGATGAATGTTAGCCACCATGACTGGAAGAAGCGAAAGTTCCTTTTTGTAAGCGAGCTGAACCGCTAGATAGAGCACTTCCAAGGGCAAAGCGTCACCAGACTGGAACGGGACCACGCATTTCTTTAACCAGATAGCGAGGTAACCGGCAAGAAGGGTCATCGGTCGAATCGGTGCGGTCGCATGCCATAAAAACGATTTAAACTTGGTCCCTGTAGGAAAGCCACTCTCAGGACTGCTAATGGTATAGGAACGAGCATCGATTTTCTTCAATAGACTATTCACCCCTGAAGGAGTAAGTGGTGACAACTCACAAATATCCTCGCCAGAATTGCTCTCTAGATTCCTGAACAAGTAACATGCAAACCGCTTCAGACTCACAAATGACTTAGTCCTCTTCGCTAAAGGCTCAGACTGCGCCAAAGCAATATGATAGTGACATGTGAGGTCCCATAAAGTCTCATAGCGGTCGGGCATACGATCTTTCAGCTGACTCAATTCATGGTTGGAGGGAAAGTATTCCTGATATAACATCTGTCCCATGGGCAAACCAGAAATCCTGTGCATCTCATGAAGAGCCAAGCCCAACTCCCCTTGCCGGGTCAGAAAGGTGTTCGAATCTGGATTATAAAGCTCGAACAAAGCAAAGAAATGCCTCGAGCTGACAGGCAAGTCATACATGGTGGCATGAACGGCTGCATATAAACCACAAGCGTGCAACTCCTCGCCCCATCGGCTTAAGACGTACTTCGTCATGCGGGTCCACCAGAGCTTGTCCAAAGAACGGACCCATCCATAAAATCTGTGACGCATCGCAGGCATCTCCCGTCCTAGAGCAGCGAGGCGATTCTTCAAAGTAGAAGCAGTGGCAAGGAATTCATTACGTGGAGGTGCATCCAACCCCAATACTCCAGGACGCAGTCCAGTGATATGACTCCTGCTCGAACCAGGAACTGCCTGATGAGTGATGTAGCCACAGTAAACGCTCTCATGCTCTTCCGTCAAGCGCCACGACATTTCCCGTGTCACAGCCTGATGTCTAAGTTCAGTCAATGAACGATGCCGAGGAATATTCGGCAAATATATGAAACCACTGTCGGTTTTATAAAGCCACTGCTCGGCATCAATAAACACTACATCCGGATCTCTGACAGAGTCGCCAAATAAAAAGTCGCTCTTCCTGAGAGGCTGAATAGAACTGGCATCCTTCAAGAAAGGCGCATCTGTAATCAACTGCCGAAGAGCTCAATGTCCACCCTCCTTCACCACTTGGGCAACCTCGATCGACATGTCCAAAGAAAACTGAGGAGTGTTTTCATCGAAAGTTGATGTTTTCATTGCTCTTGTTTGAGATCTGTTACAACTTCAATCGTTACAACAGAATAAAATGAAAACAAAAGATTTACAACTTTATCGAAAATAAACACGAGATCCCGGTTTGGTGCGGTCTCGCTTGCGTGGGTTGTTGGCCTGTGACGGGGATGTTGATATCCGTGGACCGCCGACTCTTCAAGATCCTTTCTGAAAAATCCGGCAGAGTTTCGTCTATCCGCGAAGGGATATAGAAACAGAACCTCGTCGATCCGCGTGAGATCTAGAGGTTAAAAGCTTATATCTCGGCTAAAACGAGACACTAGCTCTTCTTAGTGTCACCTGCGAAGGGTAACACTAAGGAAAAGGAGGGGGGAATGAAGAAGAAGTTGATGAAGAACTCTTGCTCCTCGATCCGGCAGGGCGCCGCTCTCTTGAAAACTCTGACTCCTCGCTCCGGCAGGGCTTCGCCGCTTCACACAAGAGCAATCCTTGGCTAAGATAATTCAGCCTTGAATTGGGAGCCTTAGCCTTCAACTCCAAAGAAATCAGCCCCTCCAAATGAAGGACTAGGGTCCTATTTATAGGAAAAAGAGGGGGGGGACCATAGGGGCCGAGACACCCCTAGGGGGTGTCTCGGCCATGGCCGAGACATCCCTAGGGGGTATCTTCGGTCATGGCCGAGACACCCCTGGGGTGTCTTGGCTTTGCCAAGACACCCCTCGGGTGTTTCGACCTCGCCGGGATGCCCCTGGGTGTCTCAGTCTGGTCCGAGGTGCTACCGTCGTTCTGCCGTTGTCCCGTCGTTGATTCTTCGTTGACTTTTCGTCCGAACTCAGATTTGAGTGATTTCGGATGCGTTGGAATTCTGACAGCAAGCTCTGTTGATCCCGATGGTTGGATTATCAGTGGGATGCTCGGGACACGGCAGGCGTTGGTCCAATTGCGGTGATCGTGGGGTTTTCGGTCAATCCATATCCCCGTGATTCTGAGATTCTGTCGGCTCACACAGTTCATCGGTTCACTTCAAGCGCTCACCTACGTCATTTGAACTCTTGTGAACCGGGTAGTGACGTTCAATCGTCGATCGTTAACACTGAGCTATGGGTGGGGACCTATCGGCAATTTTCGATGCCTACAGATACCCCCTCCAAAGTGTTTCGGACTCGTTTCTTTTATAGAAGAGACCGGAATACTTTGGATATGATTGGTCCAGCCTTCAGTCGGCCTAAGGGACCTGTGGTTTGCTTCAACTCTCGGCTCCTTCGATCTTCGGTTTATCCGGTGCTTTGTTGAATAACCGAAGTTGTTCCGGCGCTGCGTTTATCGCCTGGCCGTCGTTGGAGTCTCGAGTTTACAGCTGATGAGTTGAATTTGGCTCGTGTCGTTGAGTTGACTTTTGAACTTACTATCCCTGTCATATCGCGTTGACTTGGGGTTTCGGATCACTGTGGTTGACTTTTTGTCGCAACGCGTTGAATGGCGTTGACCTAGGGCTACACGTTGACCGGCGCCACCCTTAGGGTTTCGAACGTCGAAGGTTGACTTTTTGTCGCAACATGTTGACTTTTGTCGCAACGCGCTGTCCGGCGTTGACCTAAGGTTATGCGTTGACCGGCGTCGACCTTAGGGTTTCGAACCGCGTGGGTTGACTTTCGTCGTTACGTGTTGACTTTCGTCGCCACATGTTGACTTTTGTCGCAACGCGCTGTCTGGCGTTGACCTAAGGTTACGCGTTGACCGGCGTCCACCTTAGGGTTTCGAACCGCGTCGGTTGACTTTCATTGCAACGGGTTTGATTAGCCTTTACCGACCACCGTTTGAGTCGGGCTAGCATGCGGATTGTTTAAGTCCGTTCCGCACATAACGTTGTGCTAAAAGAGTTAACTCTTTTAGTGCTACGATATTGAATACGTAGACTTCGTCTTTCTCACTGGAATAGACTACCCGGCAACGCGTGTTAGGCGCTGACTCATCCCTCCTTAGGCTTCAGGATAAAATTCCCCAGACTTGGAATTCTGGTGTCTTTTCTCAATCGGTGAAAGACTAAACCGGCAACGCGTGTTAGGCGATGACTTATCCCTACTTAGGATTCGGGATAAAATTCCCTGTGCGTGTGAAGCACGGATTATGGCGTTATTAATAACAACCTGGCACAATGTGGAATATGTGGGCCTGTGTCCTTTTTAACGGTTAAGGACTAACCGGCAACGCGTGTTAGGCGCTGACTTTGGGATTTTTGGCAAACCCCCAGCCCTCAACGGGTTTGACTTGCCTTTACCGATTACCGTTTGAATCGGGCTAGCATGTGAGTTATTAAAAACCGTCTCACATGTGACGTTGTGCTAAGAAAATTACTCCTCTTAGACTTAATGCTATGATTTTGAATACATAGTCTTCGTCTTTCTCACGGGAATAGACTATCCGGCAACGCGTGTTAGGCGTTGACTTCATCTCTGTCTTTTCTAAAAGCAAAGACAGGGGAATATGGGAGAGGAAGAATTTTATATTCTATCTCCAATTGGAAAGGAAACTCGGGGTGGTATCTCCACCCCCAGAATCCGAAAGGTGAAACTAAGAGTGGGATCTCCACTCCGAGAATCGAAGAGTTCAAACGACCTTAACTTTTATAGTTTCGGTCATTTGAATCTGAAGAGGAAGAATTTTATATTCTATCTTCAGCAGGAAAGGAAACTCGGGGTGGGATCTCCACCCCTAGGATCCGAAGGATGAAAAGATTCGGATAACCCTAACTGTCGTAAGGTTTGGTTACCGAATTTGAAAGTGGACCTCTCGTTCATTGAAGGAATCGAGAGGGGATTTTGGTTGTGGCCCTAACTGTAGTAA
>BQKN01062342.1:296799-315197 GCA_022839385.1 Asparagus kiusianus
GAGAGGGGATTTTGGTTGTGGCCCTAACTGTAGTAAGGTTTGACCAAGTGGGGATTGTATGGTGGAGACTATGAGTTGTCAAACACCACTGAAAGTTTTGTGAGGGAAGATTAATCCATCGAATGATTAGATCTCATCTCAGCAAAAGAGTGTTTGGGTTCCACCCCCAGCTTTCTTTACAAGACTGGGTGTATCATTGAATTAGATGCACGATCGGGTTATCCTTAAGAACACCACGCATGGCACTCTCCAGGAACTTCCCGTGGAAGGGAGGAAATAGTTTAGACTCATATACCTATTGGAGTATCAGGGAGCAGTTTAGCCTCTTATACCGGTCGGAGGGTTGAGAAACAGTTTATACTCGTGTACTCGTTGGAGTTTCCGGAAGCAGTTTATACTCTTATACCGTTCGGAGTTGTGCCGTTCTTGACTGGCTTACCCTAGCGTTATGACGCTGGCTTCAACCAAGGTTTGGATGCTATCCTTGAGTGTAAAGCACGCCTTGGTTGGGTGATGGATCCTCCTGTTGTATGCGCAGTACTTCGGATCCGCAATATCGTCAGCTTCCTCTTGATTCACAATTGGTGGGAGCTTGATCTTGTTGTTGTCCAGGAGGGATTTGAAGATGGCTGGAACATCTTCGTCCTTGAAGGAATACTCTTTTTGAGGCCTCTGATCCGAAGTCTTTTGTTGCCTCCGGGTTTGCTGTTGCGACGTCTGATTAGCAACCGCTGCAGGTGCTTCACCCCCATCACGAGAGGCGAAGTTCGAGTTTGGAGAATTAGCCATCGGTTGGCTCCTCTCGGCCTTCTTTCTTTTGAGGAACCGCTCAGCTTGCTCTCCTCGGGCCTTCAAATCCTTCCAAGTGTCGGACGGCTCTATTCCCATAACATCCAAGATGTTAATGGATAAGTTGTTATGACAAGTCTGCAAGATGAACTCCTCCGTAATGGGATCCTTGCAGTTCATCGCCTTGTTGCGGAAGCGTTTGATGAAGGTATCCACTGACTCTCCGTTCTTTTGTTTCTCATCGAAGAGTGTCCTAATGGATATCTCGTCATCGTCATCAAAGAAATGAGTGAGGAACATGCTCTCCAAGTCCTCCCAACTGTTGATGCTTCCAAATTTAAGACGGCGATACCAATCGAATGCAGCTCCGCGAAGAGTGCCGACGAATGACCGAACCATCAAGGGTTCATTGCCGGAGATCATGCCCAAGTGGGACTTGAAGTAGATCAGATGTTGAG
The DNA here is from genome assembly GCA_022839385.1 of Asparagus kiusianus. Lineage (NCBI taxonomy): Eukaryota > Viridiplantae > Streptophyta > Magnoliopsida > Asparagales > Asparagaceae > Asparagus > Asparagus kiusianus. The sequence continues at coordinate 298,047 of BQKN01062342.1, forward strand.
TAGGCGAGCCCCTTCCGTCGAACGGCGTGAAGTTGATCAGGTTGAACTTCACCGGATACAGGATCGAGTCTCACTCTTTTGGGTAAGGACAAGGAATTCCGGTCTTCTTTACCTCTCGAGCAGACATTAATGCGTTAATTTTGCTCTCAAGATCTTTCATTTTCTCATCCTCGCTTGTACTAGAGCTTGGACAAATTGAAGGTGGGATAACGGGGCCACCCCCTGTATTACCACCCCCAGCGTTTTGGTTGACCGGAGGGTTCTCGGCATTGAGAGGTTCATCCACATCCGAATCGCTACCTGCTTGGTTAGCACGGTTACGACAGCTGGATTCACCGAGCTGATTAGATAGAGCACGAATTTGTTGGTCGTGCTCTTCCCTCATCCGTAGCATGGCCGTTTCCATTTCGATTTTGAAAGCCTCTTTCTGCTTAGCCAGGGCCTCTTCAAGTATCTTAGTTACTTGTTCGGCGCTGATCATAAGCGATGCATAAGGTTGCCCCACGCTCGATGCTGTGTCATCAGACACTACGGCCGAGCAGGAGTCTGAATCAGTATCCGACGCCTCTTCTTCTAGAGAAAGCCCCTTCGGTACCCTTCGGTAGTCCTTCCGGCTGATGGCTCCCGACCGCAACCACGTCATGCACCGGGATATCTCGGCAAGCTGATCTAGGTTGAAGGGTTGTGTCGATCTCGTTCTGCCGGTCATATTAGCCGACACCCTTAGATATTCGTCTTCTTGGCGGACGAACTTCTTCTTGTGGGAACGCCTCGGTGTGGAAATTCTTTCGATCACCGAAACTCTCCTTGGGGTTTGGGCACAGCAGCATCCCGACAGCACCGCTTTGATGATATTGGCGCACGGGCAGTGAGACTCCATGTCCTGCACATATTTCTTCCGGGGTTTTTCCACACCCCCAGCTCTATACTACAACTCATCAGCTTTAAAACTGGAGCAACCTATAGAGTGTTAGTGTGTATTCCCCGGTATAACACTCTCATCATAAGATGAGTGTGTTTCCCTTTGGGCATGCAACACTTGGTTAGTTTTCTCAAGAGTGGCCCGTTCAATTTTACGCTTTTGTGAGCGTAAAAACTGAACGGGCTCTTGTACTTCGACCTGCAACTCGAGGCGGTCAGTGATAGGGGCTTTCCCTTTATCATCTTTCCTGGGGGAATTGATTCGACCCCCAGTCTGATTTGCTACTTGAGGACCTTTCAATGGTCCCAGTCTTTCCTTGATGGGTACTCTACCTCGATTCACCGGTAAGGGACCGAGGCGACCCTTCAAAGGAACCCTGGGTTTTGAATGATTCCCTTTGTTACCTGGCTCCGTTAAAGGCACTGGATCTGGTTTTGACGAATCTTGGGCAGCAACTCCACCCCCTTGTGTTTGAGGTGCTGGTTTTGGCTTTGGCAACCACACCCACTTGCTTGTAGACGGCTTTGTAGCCGCCTCTTCTTTCTGCATCTCCTCCGCCTTTTGTAGAAGGAGTCGAGCATGCGCGAGCAATGCCCGATGCTTCTTGATTCGCTCCTCGAGTGTAGAGCGATTTCTTTTGACACGAACCCATTGGTTCGTTTCAATTTTGGAGGAGGGGTTGGTTGTTTGCCGCTGTTGTTCTCGGCGATACCTGGATTTTAGATCCTCGTTGTAGTGGATCCCATCCGTTGATTCAGCGGCTTTGGCTTGTTGTAGAGCAAGGCGTTGATGCCGTCTTTGGCGGGCCCTCTTAGACAGAACCGGAGTTGCATCATCCGTCGCCTTTGAGGTTGATGACTCGGGAACGTTGCGCGGTGCAAAGGCAGCGATGGCAACGGGCTCTTGTATCTTGGAGCTGGGAGTCCCACGAACGTTCTTGGAAGAGGATGTCTTCTCGCGCCGGTTCGGGGATGCGGATCTGGAGGAGGAGGAAGAGAGGTACTCTTCAAACTTCTTCTGATCGAACTCGTATTCGATCTCTTCATTCACCCGGATCTTGAAGGCCGGTTGCGTCACTCCGATCTCGGCAGCGAGGTCGGCAGCTCCCACTGTGGTCGCCGGCTTGTTTTCGTCGAAAGTTGCTGTTTTCATTGCTCTAGTTTGAGATCTGTTACAACTTCAATCGTTACAACAGAATAAAATGAAAACAAAAGATTTACAACTTTATCGAAAATAAACACGAGATCCCGGTTTGGTGCGGTCTCGCTTGCGTGGGTTGTTGGCCTGTGACGGGGATGTTAATATCCATGGACCGCCGACTCTTTAAGATCCTTTCCGGAAAATCCGGTAGAGTTTCGTCTATCCGCGAAGGGATATAGAAACAGAACCTCGTCGATCCGCGTGAGATCTAGAGGTTAAAAGCTTATATCTCGGCTAAAACGAGACACTAGCTCTTCTTAGTGTCACCTGCGAAGGGTAACACCAAGGAAAAGGAGGGGGGAATGAAGAAGAAGTTGATGAAGAACTCTTGCTCCTCGATCTGGCAGGGCTTCACCGCTCTCTTGAAAACTCTGACTCCTCGATCCGGCAGGGCTTCGCCGCTTCACACAAGAGCAATCCTTGGCTAAGATAATTCAGCCTTGAATTGGGAGCCTTAGCCTTCAACTCCAAAGAAATCAGCCCCTCCAAATGAAGGACTAGGGTCCTATTTATAGGAAAAAGAGGGGGGGGACCATAGGGGCCGAGACACCCCTAGGGGGTGTCTCGGCCATGGCCGAGACATCCCTAGGGGGTATCTTCGGTCATGGCCGAGACACCCCTGGGGTGTCTTGGCTTTGCCAAGACACCCCTCGGGTGTTTCGACCTCGCCGGGATGCCCCTGGGTGTCTCAGTCTGGTCCGAGGTGCTACCGTCGTTCTGCCGTTGTCCCGTCGTTGATTCTTCGTTGACTTTTCGTCCGAACTCGGATTTGAGTGATTTCGGATGCGTTGGAATTCTGACGGCGAGCTCTGTTGATCCCGATGGTTGGATTATCAGTGGGATGCTCGAGACACGGCAGGTGTTGGTCCAATTGCGGTGATCGCGGAGTTTTCGGTCAATCCATATCCCCGTGATTCTGAGATTCTGTCGGCTCACACAGTTCATCGGTTCACTTCAAGCGCTCACCTACGTCATTTGAACTCTTGTGAACCGGGTAGTGACGTTCAATCGTCGATCGTTAACACTGAGCTGTGGGTGGGGACCTATCGGCAATTTTCGATGCCTACAAGGAGTAACTGGAATAGGGGAAAAGTCGTCGGAAGTCGAATAGTACTCGCCACGATGCCCGTACACTGCATGAGATGAGAATGCTCCAGAAGGATATACCGCTGGAAATAAACAGTTAAACATCTGTTAGTTTCAATTATAAAAGGAAGTTAAACTCATCTTACAAATGAGTGAGATAGAGTCATTGCCTTATAAAGGGTGAGATGATTCGGCCACATTGTGCAATCACAAGATAGGGTATATCGACAATATGTCCCTGCCTTATAAGGCACAATGCAGCGTCAAATCGCCCCCTTTATTTTGAGATATGGTTTTGACCAAGCAAAACCTATCTTTAAAGCGTCGATCCTCACCAAGGAGAATCAAGGCTCTTCCCGATTGCCTCACCAAGGAGAACAACGTGGGGTAAAAGGACCAATTTGCAAATTTCCAGGAAGAAAGGGCTAATTTGTAAATTTCCAAATATTCCAAAAATAGCTCACCAGCGTAAGAAGGGAGGCACGCCATCAGCCGACGCGGTAGAGGATTGACCCCTCGCAATACGAGACATGGTCACCTGCAAGATAAATTAAGGGATCAGATCCAGAAAAATTTTTCCCTTTTTATTGCAATTCTACCCCTGAAAGATGAGCTCGAGGCGCCAAATCATAATCCTAACCCTCACATGCGATCCCACAAGTTTATAAATTAAATTAAACATGAAATATCCAAAAATTATGAAGGATTTACCTGAGGAAAAGCTCGAGGATCCGACAAAAATTAGACCTTGAAAGATGCTCGAACCACGTGCTCGAGGGGCCTGAGAGAAACTTTAAATATGGAAGTTTTGAAGGATTTTTCAGTCTAATATCAAAAGGAAGCCTAGATCTGAGACAGATTTCAAGGTTTGAGAGAGAAAGAATGCTCGAGGGAAGAAAAATCAAGAAAAGAGGCACAAGGGGGGCCAGCCCTAGGAGGAGGAAAAGAAAAGAAAAAGAAAAGAAAAAGAACCCCTTTTATAATGTGAACCAGTCCTGAACCAGACCGGACCAGGGTGAACCAGGCCAGACCAGTCCAAATCAGTTCTAAAGGGGCTGAACCAGGCTGAACCAGACCAAACCAGACTGAACCAGACCAGACCAGGATGAACCAGTCTGAACTAGTCCTGAACCAGTTTGAACCAGGTTGAACCAGTCTTGAACCAGGTTGAACCAGTTTGAACCAGAGTTGAACCAGAATTCAAATTGAAGCTGAATTGAGCGTCGAAACAACTTCAAATCAACCGAGGGTTCAATCCTTTATTTATTTTGGTCTCTCCCACGCATTCGGAAGGATCGGAAGAATTTTTGAGCCAAATTATTGCTTTTTCTTAGGTCATTATCAGACCGGTTCAGATAATTATCATACCGGTTCAGCTCATTCGGACATGAGAAATACTCCAAGGTATACGAGTATAAACTATTCCCTATTTTTGTTGAGAAGTTCCTGGAGGATATTTTTCTAAAAAATATTCTTAAGGATAACTCAATAACACTACGTCGGACAACGCGACGCAAATGAAGACTCAACGCCAACAATCGAGGGTCAGTTATATGTTGAACCAACAAGCACGAGCTAAAGGTTGGAAAATCAGGAATCGATTTCAAGTTCAAAATTCCGACAATGGTCAGACAATAAATGCAGCACCGGAATTTTTACAGACGTTCGACAAAGCACCGAATAGCCTGAAGGATTGAAGGAATACAGAACAAAAATCATTCCAAAGTCCCATTACACCGACTAAGGGTAGGGGCAATCATATCCAAAGCATTCCAGACTCTTCTATAAAAGAACGAGGCTGAAATACTTTGGAGGGGGTATCTGTAGGCGTATAAAATTGCCTATAGGTCCCTTAGCACAGCTCGACACGGTGATTCGACAAAACAACGAACCATCGAGTGACGAGGTGACGAGGTCAACGAATTGCACACGAGCAACGAAATTCGCGTGCGGAATCAATCCAACGGTTCGGGAAGTCAACGAGTCGTCCAACCATAAAACGGATTCGAACTCAAACACCAAGGCGGATTTACTGCCAAATGAAGATCCAGACTATCAAATCAAGGTCCGGATGAATCAAACACAGAACCGAAAAACAGGAAACGACGGAAAACAGCACCCAGAGGGGCTCGGCCAAAACCGAGCCACCTCAGGGTGGCTCGGCCAAGGCCGAGCCACCCTGAGGTGGCTGGCCCAGATCTGTGCCAAAGGCACAGATCTGGTTGCCTATAAATAGGGGGTCTTGTTCATTTGAAAGGAGAACTTTTGGAGAGCCGAAACTCTGCCGGATTGAGACCTTGTTCTTGAGTTTTTGAAGGCTTGAAGACTTGAACGTTCGGATCTGGTTCTTGGCAAGCATCCGCATCACAAAAGGCAGGAGTTCGAGAGGACCGGATCTCAGATCTACGGTGCTATACTCCGGATCAAAGCTTGGTCTTTGATCCCGAGATTCGAGCGATTGTTTCCTTGGTGAAATAATCCCTCCGGCTATTATTTCCTTGGTGAAATAATACCCGTCATATTGCGTAGATCTGTCTGGATCTAGATCATGCGGTGGTCAACGGATCAACCATCGGCGCAGGCAAACAACCCACGCAAGCGAGTGACCGGATAACAGGAGCTCGTGATTTGTTCGGTAAACAAGAGAAAAGTTGTAATTTTTATTTCTTTGTTTTGCTTTTCATTATAACCGGATCTTATAAAAAGACCGGATCTTTGTAACTCAAAAAGTTATTATTTAAAGATGACAATAGAATCGATAATGAAGAAAGCAATAATTTTTCCCGTGAACAGAAAACAACAAGATCAAGCTGCCTCCAATCACCGATCACAAGGGAGCTAAGAAGACTACAGATCCGCGGTACTACGTGTTCCACAGAGTAGTTCATCATCCCACCAAGATGTGTTACGCTCTCAAGGATAAATTCAAGACTTGATTGACGTTGGGATTATCACTGCAAAACAACCCGAGGAAAAGAAAGTGGGTGCAAATGCAATAAGCATCAGTTTCGGCACTGTTCCCCTCACGTGGTTTCAACCAGAACCTATGACAAGGGTAGGGATGAGGACAATTAATGAGGATCCTCACGGACAACACCAGAAAGGACTAGTGCCACACATGGCTCCTAATGGTAAAATTCTTTGGGTTCATCGTGATCTACTTTAAGATGAGTAATGGACTGGATCCTCCTCCAGGAAGAAATACAAGTCCAAAGGCAAGGGAAAATCTTGTCGTCCCACTACAGCTATTCTAGAGGAAAATGATGAAGGAATCCCTACCTTCCCACCTTCCAATGATTAGCATGAAGTTTTTTCTACTAGCGAAGAACCAGCCTTTTCCACTAGAAGTGGAAATGAATATCGGTTCGACTATTCCAAGATGGCCGATCAGCCAGCTAAGTAGGGGGTGGTTACGACCACTCCTAATCCTTCTGAAGGAACTTCCCGGCAGCAGTCAACCTTAAACAAAAGGAGACTGTAGCCAAGCAAAAAGACAAAAAGCCCCAGCATCAAGAGGTTGAGAACCCGAAGCAGTCTCGTTTCAATCGTCCGATTAGAGGAGACAAACGGGGGAATTCGAACACCTCACGCCCAAATAATTTCCATGCATCACTTTCACTAAGGAGTACATGCAAGTAAGGAATTCAAAGTACGACAGACCGTTGTATTTCACTGGATACATCGGTTCCAGTGTAGCCTGTAAGCGTATAAAACTGCTTATAGGTCCCTTAACACAGCTCGACACGGTGATTCGACAAACCAACGAACCATCGGGCGATATATCCAAGCATGATCGTTAGACCACAACACCGAAGCCAAGTAAGACGCGACGAAGTGGATTAACGAGGTGACGAGATTAACGAACCGCACGCAAATAACGAAATACATCCAATCGCGTGCCCAATCAAGCTAACGGGTCGATGAATCAACGAGTCATCCAACCGTAGAGTCCACCACATCAAACAAGATCGGGAGTGGACTCGAACTCGAACATCAAAGTGGATTTACTGCCAAATCAGGATCCGGACTGCCAAATCAGAGTCAGGATCAACAATGAAGTTCGGATAAACCGCGAAACCAGAAAACGGGTGAAGAAGCAAACACCTGGAGGGCTCGGCCAAAACCAAGCCACTCCTAGGTGGCTCGGCCAAAGCTGAGCCACCTAGGTGGCTCGGTGGCTCGCCGAGCCACCTCTTGGTGGCTCGGTGGCCAAGCCACCTAGGTGGCTCACCGAGCCACCTCTTGGTGGCTCGGTGGTCGAGCCACCTAGGTTGCTTGGCCGAGCCACCTAGGCTTGACCGAGCCACCTAGGTGGCCGAGCCCAGATCTGGGCCCAGATCTGAGATGCCTATAAATAGATCTGAAGGCTCATTGTTTAAGGGTTTGATTTTTGGTGAACTTTTGAGGGGAAACTCTGCTGGATTGAGAGCTCAACTTCGGAATCTTGAAGCTTTGAAGACTTGGACTTTTCAGATCTGGTTCTTGGCGATCATCCACGCCAAATAAGGCAGGAGTTCGAGAGAGATCAGATCTAAGATCCACACGATCATCCTCCGGATCAAAACTTGGTTTTTGATCCTGAGAAGAGTATCGATTTTGCTTGGTCTATTTCGATTACTTAGGACTATTATTTCCTTGGTGAAATAATACCCCCGGCTGTTATTTCCTTCGTGAAATAGCACCCGTCATACCGTGTAGATCCGACCGGATCAAGATCGCGCGGTGGTCCACGGATTAACCCCGGCGCAGGCAAAGAACCCACACAAGCAAGAGACCGCAAAACAGGATCTTGTGATTTGTTCCAGAAAAGAAAAGTTGTAATCTTTTAAGATTTCTTTTTTTAATTTTGTTGTAACCGGATCTTATAAAAAGACTGCATCTTTTGTAACCGATAAACTGTTGCTTAAGAAAACAACGACGTCAATGGAAACAATTTTTCCCACGAACTATCTGGCGACCACAGTGGGAGCCACCGATCTCGCTGCCGAGATCGTTACGTCGCAGCCGCGGATCTTGATCCCAGTCGAGGAGGAGGTCGAGTATGAATTCGACCAACAAAAGTTCGAGAAGTATCTGTCATCCTCGTCCGGATCCACCTCCCCCCTCAAGTCCAAGAAGTTCTCCTCCAGGAAAAAAGTCCGTTGGTATGAAGAAGTGGAGAATACCAATGAAGATCTCAACCCGATTGATGCCAAATTTGCATCGGGTAAAGTTCCACCGACCTCTAACCAGGTCAAATCTATTCTTGCCAATTCCTCCGTCACTGAGGGCGTAGTGACTCTTTCAAAGAGAACCCGCCAGAGGCGATGTCAACGCCTGGCGCGGCAATTCGCAAAGGCAATGGAGTCCACTGACGGAAACCGCTATAACGCGGATCTGAAGAACAGGAGAGGCAAACAGCCTCAACAAATAATGAATGGCAACTCCTCCAAGCCGCCAACGAATGAATGGATCCATGCCAAACAGAATCGTTCGACACTTGAGGAGCGCATTCGCAAGCGCCGCGCACTGTCAGCGCAGGCACGAGCTCAAGTCCAAGAAGCTCGTAGAAGACTGCAGAAGGAAGTAGTCAAGAAGCCGCAAACCAAAACGCCAAGTATGGAGGCCGAAGTCTGAAGCGGCGATTCAGGTTAAGGAACAATCATTGCAGCCTTCAACGCAAGTTCAACCTCCGGCGAACCAACCTAAATCGCCGATAATTCCAGTAGCTACTTTGGGAGATCCCGCAGAATCATCCCGAAGAAGGAAGTCAGTTAAGGAGCGCCTCAGTCCACTTCCCGATGAAGGATGCAAAGCTCCAGTTCAAGAACGTTTGGGCCCGATAAAGAAGTCCCGAACGACTCAACATGTTGGGAGTCGCCGCCACCCTCAACATGACAAGGAGTTCATAGCAGCTACGCGTACCAATTTGCGCATTGAAGTCCAGGAGCCCGCTGAGAATTCACGCCCACAAAAGCATGTTTCAAGGCGCGTGACTCTTGAAAGCCCAAAGAAGGCAGTTCGCCCTCAGAAGGAAACATTATCGTCTGATGATGATAACGTTATACCTGAGAAGTCGTGCCAACACACGATAGGTTACTCCGACCTTCAAGCCGACGAGTTGTACTATCGTGTTGGGGGTACGAGTAAAGCTAGGAAAAGGAGTCCTCGAGAACTAGAAACTCAATGCCCCTATTCCAAACTCATTCGGACAGTATTGTCTGAGTGCAACTGCATCAAGACAGTCCCCGAAAGAATTTCGGTTTTCGAAAGGCTCAGTACCGAAACGCCAAAACCAAGGCCTAGGCGTTTCCGACGAAGAAGAACAGTAGTTGAAGATGGAGAATTTATGAGGGTCACCACTAATATGACCAGCAAAGGGACATCGACACAGGATAATCCCGAGTCGATTCTGGAAGCACCCCGGCATGTAACCCGTCTGTAGTCTGGAGCCATCATACGAGCAACTTATGGTAGGATTCGGACAAGATTACCTTCAGAAGATGAAGAATAGGATGCCTGCTCTGCGGTCACATCAGATAATACAGTATCCAGCGAGGGACAACCCCGTGAGTCACTTATGATAAGTGCGGAACAAGTGGCCAAGATGCTCGAAGAAGCCATGGCTAAACAACAGGAGAGCTTCAGGTTCGAAATGCAGATGGCCATGCAGAATATGAGAGAAATGCATGACCAACAAATCCAAGCACTGACAAACCAGCAAGGCGAACCAAGTCGTCGTAACCAGGTTAATCAGGAAGATGAGGACACACATGCGGATGAAGCTCATAATGCTAATAATCCTCCCATCAATACAGGGGGTGGTAACGAGAATGCTAACGAAAATACAGATGAATGTTTGAAGATTAAAAATCTCGAGAGCAAAATCAATACGTTGATTTCCCGCTCAAGAGATGAAGAAGACGGGCATTCCTTGTCCATACCCAAGAGAATGGGAATCAATCCCGTATCCGGCGAAGTTCAATCTAATTAACTTCACGCCATTTGATGGGAAGGGTTCACCCACTCAGCATTTGATTTACTTCAAATCACACCTAGGGGTTATCTCTGGTAATGAGCCTCTGATGGTACGGTCCTTCGTTGGCACTCTTCGTGGAGCCGCCTTCGATTGGTATCGTCGCCTCAAGCCCGGAAGTGTGAATAGCTGGGACGACATGAAGACTAAATTCCTCACTAACTTCTTCGACGACGACACCGAGATATCCATCGGGTCGTTGCTTGACGAAAAATAGAAAGACGGGGAATTGGTTGATACCTTCATCAAAAGGTTCCGAAACAAGGCGATGAACTGTCGGGACCCGATCACTGAGGAGTTCATTCTCCAAACTTGCCACAACAACCTCGCATTAGATATGTTGGAAGCAATGGGGACAGCACCATCCAAAACATAGAAGGATTTGAAGGTCCGAGGAGAGCAAGCCGAGCGATTCCTCAGGAGGAAGAAGGCGGAAAGAGGCCAACAGGCGACGAATGCTCCAAAATAGAATTTCGTCCCACGAAGGAAAGGTAAGGCACATGCTAATGTGGTTGATGCTAATCAAACTTTTCTAATTGCAACCTCAGCAATAGCCGCAGCAACGAGCACCACAGCAATCGCAGTCGCAATGGCAACAACGGCCTCAGAAGCAGAAATCTTCAGAGCCAAGATTTCCTAAAGTGTACTCCTTCAAAGATGACGAAGTTCCCGGCATCTTTAAGTACCTGTTGGAAAATAACAAAATCCAGCTGCCGTCGATCGTGGATCAAGAAAGGGCTAGCAAAGTGACGGATCCAAAGTATTGCGTATACCATAGAGCAGTCCATCACCCTACAAAGTCATGCTACCATCTCAAGGATAAGATCCAGGCGTTAATTGATGTAGGCATCATAACCCCGAAGCCGCCCAAGAATGTAGGAGCAAATGCAGTATCAATTAGCTTTGGATCAGTGCCCACAGCATGGTTTGAACCAGAACACATCACCAAAGTAGGAATGAAGACGGTGAATGACGACCCGTAAGGACAACGCCAAAAAGGACTTGTGCCACACACCGCCCCAAACGGCGAAATCCTCTGGGTCCATCCTGATCTTATTGAAGACGATCAGTGGACGACTTCCTCGACCAGAAAGGGTAAAGACAAGTCCTGCAATGCTACTTTTGTGATCTTCGAAGAGGATGGTAATGAAGCTCCTACCTTCCCGCTCTCTGAAGAAGAACAAGAAGTTTTTCCCACTAGAAGCGGAAATCAGTATCACTTCAACTATCCATCACCTAGTGATCAGTTAGCTGAGCAGGGTGTGACTAAGCTGGGACCAGCCAGAACTCTCACGGAGCTGGGTGTGATTACGACTTCTAGACCGGTTGAAGAAGCTCGACGACAGCCGGTTAATAAACAAAAAGAAAAGAAGCCCTAGGAGGTTCAGAATCCGAAGCAGTCTCGTTTCAATCGTCCGATTGGAAGAGATAAACCGGAAAGCTCGAACACTCCGCACATCTTCGATATTATGGCTCAACTAGCTAACATTCCGGCACGGATAACATTGTATGAGTTGCTACAGTTGTCTAAAGAAACCAGGGAAGCCTTGAAAGAAGCCTTGGCCAATTCAGAAGTATTCCTTACTCAGATCAAGCCGGTACTTGAAGAGCCAGAACCGTTAATTCAACACTGCAATATAGCGGCTAAAAACCTTCCCTACATTACCTTCACCAAAGAGGATATGCAGACGAAGAATTCAAAATATGATCGACCCCTATATTTCACTGGGTACATTGGCTCCAGCGAAGTCAACCGAATCCAAGTGGATCCGGGTTCTGCTGTGAGTATTATGCCGCTTCGCTTGATGCATAGCCTCGGCATTCCAGCTAGTAAATTGGCGTCCACAGGCACTGTTATCTATTGATTCAATACTAGCGGGTTAAGACCTTTGGGTAAGATCCGGATAAAATGTCAAATGGGTGATTTGAAGTCGGAAGTCACATGTTATGTGATTGATGCCGAGACTTCATAGAACTTACTATTGGGCCGACCTTGGATTCATAGTAACGTTATAATCCCTTCCACTCTCCATCAGTGTTTGAAATATGCCAACACTGATAATAAGGTTAGGACGGTGGTCGCGGATAAGCAACCATTCAAAGGGTTTGAGAATTATTTCACTGATTCTCTCCTTTATGGTAACGAATCCGATACTGAATCATCGGCCCATGGCACGGACAGCGGAGAAGAAGCTGATACCGAAACCGGACTTGATTACAATGGAGGTTTTGTTTTAAATGACATTGTACCCTTGGTAATCAATCTTGACGATGAACAATCGTCAGATGGCAGTTGTAACTGGAAACTTGCTAATAATGAAATAAATGACAATTTAGAGTACTCACTGTCTCTTCATGATGTAATGAAGGGATTGTATGATAATCCTGATTTATATACGCCGTTTCGATCGTCCTATATAGCAAAGAAACGCCTCTAGCATTCTTTCGGAACAACCTTGGTCATCCCTGCCAAAATAGGAGGCGAAAAAGAAGTGATTTACGGTAAATGAGAGAGTTTTCCATTACCAGATCATTTCTTAAGGGAAGATGAGAATGATGATAAACCTGGTCTGCATTTGTCTAAGTATAGTCCGGAAGCGCGCAATCTCATGGAAAAACAGGGATATGATTTCACACTCGGAGAAGGTTTATACTTCGATCGAGGTCCCCGTATTCCAGCCAAAGCAGCATATGTACCAAAAAGGAAACCGGATGATTATTATAAATTCAGACGAGGATTAGGATATGTCTCTTCTTCAGAAGACGAATGTTGCTGGTTAATCAATAACCAATCATCTGAGCAATACAAAGATGGGTACTTGTCAGATTCCTCGGAATGGGATTCCGATACAAGTCTGGGGGAAGTATTCAAAGACCTAATGACGAACATGGCTACAGCTGATCCGTCCATAATGGAAAACGACGATCAAATACCAACATGGGAAGACTCATGGGTTCATCACTAGGAGGCCATCAAAATGGCAGATTCTTTTGAAGAATTCTTTATTGAATACATCCCTCGTCTCCAGAACACTTATGCAGATGCACTGGCAGCACTAGCGGTATCACTTGCGTAGCCTCCCGAAACCGAACTACTAGTCACGGTAAGAACGCATCAACTCTGCATACCCATATACAATATGGATATTGAAGAGGGAGATGATAGAAACATAAGCGCCAAGGAGGTGAATTCAACTCAAATTGGGTCTGAGTCCCGAGATTGGCGCTTTCCTATCATTGACTACGTCCAATATGGTATCTTGCCAGAGGATGTAAAAGAAAGGGAATTAATCCGCCGAAGAGCACCAAGATTCTTCTATAATACCGAGACCCATACATTATACCGTCGAGGGTACGATGGTTTGTTACTCCGATGCCTTTCGAACAAAGAAGCAGAAGAAGTTCTTAAGGAAGCGCACGAAGGAGAATGTGGTGCGCATCAGCCCAGTCCCAAACTGTATGATCGCATCAGGAGAATGGGATATTTTTGGCCAACAATGGTTCATGATGCAATCGAATACGCCCGAGAATGTCATGCCTGTCAAGTACATGCAAATTATATGCACCAACCACCAGAGCGTTTACACACGTCAACCACATCTTGGCCGTTTGAGACATGGGGTATGGACATTGTCGGTCCTATTTTTCCCCCTTCAGTCAAAGGTGATCGATTCATTCTCGCAATCACGGATTACTATTCAAAGTGGGCTGAAGCGATTCCGCTTAGAAAAGTAAAGACAAACAACGTCATCAATTTCATCAAACATCATGTCATATACCGACACGGCGTGCCAAAACGGATCATTCATGACAACGGTCCACAGTTCATAAGCAACGTTTTCGTCAGGTTTTGTGACAAGTTCAAAATTCAAGATATTTCGTCAACAGCTTATTATCCCGCCTCAAATGGATTAGCTGAGGCTTTTAACAAGACGATCATTAAGATCCTGTCAAAGATCGTGAAGACCAATAAACGAGACTGGGATGATAAACTCGGTGAAGCACTCTGGGCTTATCGTACCACCATACGCACACCTACAGGAGCTACACTATATTCGTTGGTATACGGATGTAAAGCTGTGCTACCATTGGAAATCCAAATCCTATCCCTTCGGATCGCTCTCGCAACTGAGATGACGACAGAAGAACAACATCAGAAACGTCTCGAAGAACTCGAAATGTTAGATGAAAAGCGCTTGGAAGCTCAACAACACATTGAGTTTTATTAAGCCAGAATATCTAGGGCTTTTAACAAAAGAGTCCGACAGAGAAGCTTTAAGGAAGGAGATCTGGTCCTCGCTGCTCGCCGACCGATAATCCTCAACTCCAAGAAGAAAGGTAAATTTGAACCCAAATGGGAAGGGCCGTTTGTAATAGACACAGTCTGCTCAAACGGCGCATATCGCCTGATTACTCAAGAGGGCGTCAGGCAATTAATGCCAATAAATGGGAAGTTCCTGAAAAAGTACTATCCCTAGTACATTCAGGATAACCCATTTACCGAGAAGTTCCTTGAAGAATATTACACTTAATATTCTAGAGGATAATCCAAAATCATTTTCACCACCAAAATCCCTCACTGATCAATTTCAATTGACAGTGAGTCCACCAAAAGTGTCTTTCTAGCCCAAACCACTAGCAAATTCCCCTCTTGATTCTTTTCACGAACAAGAGGTCCACTTTCAGTTCAGAGTCCCCTCTTGATAAACGAAAGAACTCCCTTCTTTTTCTCTTTGGTTAAGCCTTCTCATGGTTATAACCGAAGTTGAAATTTCACTTTGATAAACAAGAAACTCATCTTCAGATAACCAATCCTATAAAAGGTAAGTTTATCTAGATCTTCCAGATTCTCGGAGTAGAGATCCCACTTCTAGTTTCTTTTGCGCTAGAAATAGAATATAAAATTCTTTCTTTCCAGAATAAAGGAATAGAATATAAAATTCTTCCTTCCTTGTATTCGGGTTCGCCTTCACCCTAAAAGAAGACCGAGAAATAGAATATAAAATTCTTCCTTTCACACACCAACCTTTTTCAAGAATTTATCAATCTAGGATTCATCCTAGGAAGTTTATCCTGAATCCTAAGCAGGGATAATTCTGCGCCTAACACGCGCTGCCGGTTTAGTCTTTCTCCGTAGAAAAAGACATCAGAGTTCGATTCTGGGGTATCCTATCCTGAAACCTAAGCAGGGATAAGTCTGCGCCTAACCCGCGCTGCTGGTGAGTTCTTAACCGTTAAAAAGAACACCCGCCCACATATCCAACATTGTGGCAGGTTGTTATTAATAACACCAAAATCCATGCCTTACACGCATGGGGAATTTCATCCTGAATCCTAAGAAAGGATATGCCGACGCCTAACACGCGTCGCCAGGTTAGTCTTTTACTGTCCAAGAAGACACCAGAACCTGATTCTTGAGACCTTTATCCCGAAGCCTAAGTAGGGATAAGTCAGCGTCTAATACACGTTACCAGGTAGCCTATTCCCGTAACAATGGTGAAGTCTACATATTCGAAGTCGTAGCGACGAGTCTCGGAGAATTCACTCTCTTAGCATAACGTTACATGCGAAACGGATTTAGACAATCTGCATGCTAGCCCTACTCAAATGGTAGTCGGTAAAGGCTAATCAAATCCGTTGAAGGCTGGGGGTTAGCCAAAAATCCTAAAGTCAACGCCTAACACGCGTTGCCGGGTAGCCTATTCCCGTAACAAATGGTAAAGCCTATGTATTCGACATCATAGCACAAAGTCTCAGAGAATTCACTCTCTTAGCACAACATTACATGCGGAACGGATTTAGACAATCTGCATGCTAGCCCGACTCAGACGGTAGTCGGTAAAGGCTTATCAAATCCGTTGAGGGCTGAGGGTTTGTCAAAAATCCTATGAGTATTATGGTCAATCATTCCAAACAGAATGAGAAATCACAATAAAGATAAAACCATTTCCACTAAGGGGATCAAAAGTCAAAATATTCAGTAAATAAAATCATACATCAAGCCCATGGCTAAAAATCTGCTGACTAAACTTAGACAGCTTATCATCATAAGCTTGCCTAAGCTCATCCTGCAATTCAGCTCTGATGGACTCTTCAGTGGTGGCTAAAGTCTTCACAGTAACCTCCTCCGTCTCGACCAGCTTCTGCTTCAAGGACTTCAACTCCTCAGATAAGGCAGTGTGGGCTTGCTGATCCTGTACCTTCGTCATTTGAAGGATACTCAAAGTCTCCTCTTCTTCACGAAGTCCTCTTCTGAACTGTTCTATCTTGGTCTCGCAAGAGGAAATAGAAAGGTCAAGATCGTCAAGTGAAGATGATCTAACAGCAAGGTTGGCCTCAACTCGATCTACCCGATCCCGCTGCACCTGAATCTCGAACTCAGCAAAAGCTCGAGTATCACGCCATGTCTGTAAGCGAGTATTCAAATTGACAGCAATGAATGAAGAGGCACCTGCATCCCGGAGCTCACGTAACATCTGAAGCTCGTGCTCCAGGCAATCAAGGTCATCAATTATAGTCTTCGCCAGATCTGGATATCCTGCATCCCTTATTGAATTTATTCTGGGATCAAGGAAAGGCTTAAATTGGTGAAGGAAAAGTCCGTCATAGAAGAGTTTGCCAATTATAGTATTCATGAAGGAGAAGAAGGAACGGACTTCTATACAGATGATGATCTTTTCAGGATCGTTGTCTGATAACAACTACTTCACGAGGACATGAAGCCGATGTAGGCGTATAAAATTGCCTATAGGTCCCACGATACAGCTCGACGATGCCAATTCAACAAACGGACCATCGAGCGACGTATCCAAGCACGACCGTTATCCCGCCAATGCCGAAGCCAAGCCATACGCAACGGAGCAGGTTAACGAGGCGATGAAGCCAACAAATCGCACCCAAGCATTGGAACGCATCCACTCGCACGCGG
>BQKN01062342.1:320197-338896 GCA_022839385.1 Asparagus kiusianus
GTGTACAATGGAATCAATGAAGAAGAACACGATTTTTCCCGCGAACAGCCGAGAAGAAAGCCCTACACAAAAAGGAGGAAATCCGTCAAAAGCCTTGATTAGGAAATAAATGACATTTCTCAGTTGCTTAATTTATACCTCCTTCCCCTTGAGTCACTGGGGGTAGTGGAGGTGTAACCGCTGTTGATGTATCAGCTGGTGTAGTTGGTCTCACAGCCGGCTCAACAGGATCAGTCTTGACAAAAGCTTCTGTCAAACACAAAACGGAATTTTCAGATTCATCACATTATAGCTGCATTAGTCAAAAAATGGCTAGTCCTATAATTAACCTGAGAAGAGGCACGTACCTTCAAAAGGACCATCCTCGGAATTCTCGGGGAGTGTAGACTCAGGAAACATATCTTCAGGCATTTGGTCATCAATCTGAGGAGAGCCATACATGAAGTGGAGCATAGGAGTGTCCACAAGCAAACCTTCCTCGTCGAAATCATCAGTCGAAAAATCTGACACAAGAAAATATAAATGCGAAAGAAGAATAAAGAGACTACGACCAATGGAAATGAGTTACCTCCTACGGATGTGTTAGCCTCTCTACTCCTAAGGTCCACGTTTGCCCCCCTACAATTTATCTAAAAGAGCAAGAAGCATAGAGACAATTAAGGGAGGCACGAATTCTGAATCGTTCAACTCCTTTGTTTGCCATCTAAAGGGTATATTGTCAATGGTAGATATACCTGGATTCGCTGAATCGGGTCCTACACTGATAGTCTCCCTAACGTCGGCAGCTTCTGTAGGCTTTCTACCTGGTGTGGTAAGTCAGGCTCACCAGAAAATGCAAAATCATGAGGAGCAGGATCGAGACTCATCTCGCCTTCCCCACGCTCTCCTATATAGAGATGGAAAAGCATGAGCCCGAAGTTCTGAATAATCAAGAGGATGGTCTATAGGGTAGATGTTACCTCCGTCGCTAGCAGGATCATCACCAGCCAAATCCATCTCAGGTGCTCGTGGATCTGCACGCGGCTTGTGGGCTAGTCTCTTCCGCCTAGTAGCTGGGACAACAATCGGAGGTCTCGCCTGAGTAAAAGGACGGAAATCTTCTTCCTTATCAACCACTGTCCCTGAAACATCAAACAGTTGTCAAGATTAATAATTCTGGAGGACAGAGAGAAAAGATAGGTGATTAACCTCGCTCAAAATATTCCTCGTAATCTTCAGGATCTCCGCCTGAGGCCTCTTCAGCAGAATTGAAGGTCTTTTTTCCTTCTTCGTCGATTCGACGAGTCTTGCTCCGCGTCCTCTGTGACCGAGCATCTTCCTGAATCGCACGAGAATCAGCCTGAGAAGCCTCCTCAGCCACTAACTCTGTAATCGGCTCCACAGGGACGGGTTTGTTAGCTGCTAACAACTACCTGCAGCTCAAGAATGTGAGCTTTAACTGATGCTCAGCACTCGGGAGACTGAATTTAGCACCAGTGCAGCCCGTCACGGTCCACAGCCATGCCCGAAGACCATCCACCAAACCGCCATGAGTCCGAAGCTGCTGACGCGGGTTCCCGACATAAAGCTGATCATAACCAAACTGGCGAGCGAATCGGCAGGGTAGATATGGCTCCATGAAACCCTGATTCCTCACCCGGAAGGTCAGATAACCCGGCCTAATGTTCACTAGCCAATTAAAGCAGCCGATATCTAAATGAGTTCGATAACCCCTCGGCCTCTCCTCATCAGTCAAACACTCGCCATATTGGCCAAAGAACTGCAGGAAGCAAGTAGAAAACACCCAACACTTGTTGATCTGTTGCTGCTTCCTGACTTCAAGGAATCCTCGCCCCTCCCACCTACCATTCTCAAACAACTGTAGTAGGGGAACAGAGCGATCTGTGGTGTTAGGTACCGACATCATATCAGAACGATGAAGGACGAACCAAACCATCAAATAAGTGTATGGAAGCTCCACCTTAATAAGTGGAATCCGAGCCGACGGTACACCTTCTTTCTGTGTGAAAGCACTAGAAATCTGTCGAAGCCCTCGATGAATGTTAGCTACCATCACCGGAAGAAGCGAAAGTTCATTTTTATAGGCAAGCTGAACCGCTGGGTAGAGCACTTCCAATGGCAAAATGTCACTGGACTGATACGGGACCACGCATTTCTTTAACCAGATAGCGAGATAACCGGCAAGAAGGGTCATCGGCTGAATCGATGTGGTCGCATGCCATAAGAATGATTTAAACTTGGTCCCTACAGGAAAGCCACTCTCGGGACTGCTAATGGTATAGGAGTGAGCGTCAATCTTCTTCAGCAGACCATTAACCTCTGAATGAGTAAGCGTTGCCAGCTCACAAATAGCCTTGCCAGAATTACTCTCTAGATTTCTGAACAAGTAACATGCGAACTGCTTCAGGCTCACCTGTGACTTAGTCCTCTTTGCTAAAGGCTCAGACTGCACCAAAGCAATATGGTAGTGACATGTGAGATTCCATAAAGTCTCATAGCGGTTGGGCATGCGGTCCTTCAGCTGACTCAACTCATGGTTAGAGGGAAAGTACTCCTGATATAACATCTGGCCCATGGGCAAACCAGAAATCTTGTGCATCTCATGGAGAGCCAAGCCCAACTCTCCATGCCCAGTCAGGAAATTGTTCGAATCCGGGTTATAGAGCTCGTACAAAGTGAAGAAATGTTTACGCTGACGGGTAAACCATACATGGTGGAACAAATAGCTGCATATAAACCACAAGCGTGCAACACCTCGCTCCATCGGCTTAAGACGTAGAACGTCATACGAGCCTACCAAAGACTCTCTGAAGAATGGACCAAACCATAGAATATGTGGCGCAACGTAGGCATCTCCCGTCCTAAGTAGGCGAGACGATTCTTCAAAGTAGAAGCAGAAGCAAGAAACTCGTTACGCAACGGTGTATCCAGCCCTAATACTCCAGGACGCAATCCAATGATATGACTCCTGCTCGAAACAGGAGCTGCCTGATGAGTAATATAGCCACAGTGAATGCTCTCATGCTCCTCCGTCAAACACCACGACATCTCCCGCGTCACGGCCTGACACCTGAGCTCAGTCAATGAGCGGTGATGAGAAATCTTAGGCAAATATAGAATACCCACGTCATCTTTATGAAGCCACTGCTCGGCATCAATAAACACTGCATCAGGATCTTTAATAGAGTCACCGAATAAAAAGTCAGTCTTCCTGAGAGGCTGAACAGAACTGGTATCCTTCACAAAAGGCGCATCAGTAATCAACCGTCGAAGAACTCGATGTCCACCTTCCTTCACCACTTGGGAAACCTCTGTCAACGTGCCCGAAGCAAACTGAGGAGTAAGTGGAATAGGTGAAAAATCATCGGAGGTCGAATAATACTCGTCACGACGCCCGTCCACTGCATGAGATGAGAACGCTCCAGAGGGATATTCCACTGAAAACAAGCAATTAAGCGTTTGTTAATCTCAGTTATAAAAGAAAGTTAAACTCATCTTACGAATGGGTAAGATAGAGTCACTGCCTTATAAAGGGTGAGACGATTTGGCCACATTATGCATTCATAAGATAGGGTATATCAACAATATATCCCTGCCTTATAAGGCACAATGCAGCGTCAAAGCGCCCCCTTTATTTACTTTGAGATATGGTTTTGACCAAGCAAAACCTATCTTTTAAAGCGTCAATCCTCACCAAGGAGAATCAAGGCTCTTCCCAATTGTCTCACCAAGGAGAACAAAACGGGGATAAAGGATTAATCTACAAATCTCGAAATATGCCAAAAAAGAGCTCACCAGTGTACGAAGGAAGCACACCATCAGCCGACGCAGTAGGGGATTGACCTCTCGGGATATGCGACATGGTGATCTGTAACATAAATCAAGGAATCAGATACAAAAAATTTTAGTTAGGGTGACAAACTCTAACCCTAAAATTTTACCCCCTCTTTATTGTAATTAAACCCCTCAGATCTCCAAATTCTACCCCCTGAAATACGAGCTCGGGGCGTCAAATCACAACCCTAACCCTTATATACAATCCCACAAATTCATATACTGAATTAAACATGAAATATACCAAAATTATGGAGGATTTACCTGAGGAAAAGATCGAAAATCCGACAAAAATCAGATCTTAAAGGAGGCTCGAACCACGTGCTCGAGGGGGCCTGAGAGAAAAATTTATATGGAGATTTTGAGGGATTTCTCAGTCTAAGATCAAAAGGAAAGATAGATCTAAGACAAATTTGAAGGTTTGGAGGAGAAAGGATGCACGAGGGAAGAGAAAATTCAAAAAAAAGGAGGGGGGCGGCCCTAAAGAGAGGAAAACGGGGCTCTTTTATAAAGTGAACCAGCCTTGAACAGGACCAGACCAAGTTGAACCAGACCAGACCAGGCTAAATCAGTTCAAAGGAGGCTGAGCTAGACCAAACAAATCTGAACCAGGCCAAACCAGTCTGAACCAGGCTAAACCAGTGTTGAACCAGTCCTGAACCAGTCTTGAATCAGGTTGAACCAGTCTTGAACCAGGTTGAACCAGTTCTGAACAAGTTTGAACCAGATTTGAACCAAAATTCAAATTGGAGCTGAACCTAGTATCGAAACGACTTCAAATCAACCGATGGTTCAGTCCCTTATTTATTCATTCCTCTCCCACACATTCGGAAGGGTCGGAAGATTTTTTGAGCCTAATTACTGCCTTTTTTGAGTCATTATCAGGCCGGTTCAGCTCATTCGAACCTGAAAAACACTCCGAAAAGTTTACGAGTATAAACTACTTCTTAATACTCCAATAAGGTATACGAGTATAAACTATTCTCTATTTTTGTTGAGAAGTTTCTGGAGAATATTTTTCTAAAAATATTCTTAAGGATAACTCAACAACACTCCGAAAAGTATACGAGTATAAACTGCTTCTTAATACTCCAATAAGGTATACGAGTACAAACTATTCCCTATTTTTGTTGAGAAGTTTCTGGAGAGTATTTTTTTAAAAATATTCTTAAGGATAACTCAACAACACTCCGAAAAGTATACGAGTATAAACTGCTTCTTAATACTCCAATAAGGTATACGAGTATAAACTATTCCCTATTTTTGTTGAGAAGTTTCTGGAGAATATTTTTCTAAAAATATTCTTAAGGATAACTCAACAACACTCCGAAAAATATAAGAGTATAAACTGCTTCTCAAAACTCCAGCAGACGTACGAGTATAAACTGTGTCAAACGCCGGACAACGCGTCACAATGAAGCTCAAACGCCGGACAACACGTTACAAATGAAGACTCAACGCCAACAATCGATGGTCGGTTCTATGTTGAAACAACAAACACGAGCTAAGGATCAGAAAATCAGGAATTGACTTCAAGTTTAAAATTCCGACAACGGTCAGACAATAAATGCAGCACCGGAATCCTTGCAGACATTCGACAAAGCACCGAATAGCCTGGAGGATTGAAAGAATCAAGAATAGAAGCCATTCCAAGGTCCCGTTACACCAATTGAAGGTTGGGACAATCATATCCAAAGTATTCCAGACCCTTCTATAAAAGAATGAGGCTGAAATACTTTGGAGGGGGTATCTGTAGGCGTATAAAACTGCTTATAGGTCCCTTAACACAGCTCGACACGGTGATTCGACAAACCAACGAACCATCGGGCGATATATCCAAGCATGATCGTTAGACCACAACACCGAAGCCAAGTGAGACGTGACGAAGCGGATTAACGAGGCGACCAGGTTAACGAACCGCACGCAAACAACGGAATACATCCAATCGCGTGCCCAATCAAGCTAACGGGTCGATGAATCAACGAGTCATCCAACCGTAGAGTCCACCACATCAAACAAGATCGGGAGCGGACTCGAACTCGAACACCAAAGCGGATTTACTACCAAATCAGGATCCGGACTGCCAAATCAGAGTCAGGATCAACAATGAAGTTCGGATAAACCGCGAAACCGGAAAACAGACGAAGAAGCAAACACCTGGAGGGCTCGGCCAAAACCGAGCCACTCCTAGGTGGCTCGGCCAAAGCCGAGTCACCTAGGTGGCTCGGCCATGGCCGAGCCACCTAGGTGGCTCACCGAGCCACCTCTTGGTGGCTCAGTGGCTCACCGAGCCACCTCTTGGTGGCTCGGTGGCCGAGCCACCTAGGTGGCTTGGCCGAGCCACCTAGGTGGCCGAGCCCAGATCTGGGCCCAGATCTGATATGCCTATAAATAGATCTGAAGGCTCATTGTTTAAGGGTTGTATTTTTGGTGAACTTTTGAGGGGAAACTCTGCTGGATTGAGAGCTCAACTTCAGAATCTTGAAGCTTTGAAGACTTGGACTTTTCAGATCTGGTTCTTGGCGATCATCCACGCCAAATAAGGCAGGAGTTCGAGAGAGATCAGATCTAAGATCCACATGGTCATCCTCCGGATCAAAACTTGGTTTTTGATCCCGAGAAGAGTATCGATTTTGCTTGGTCGATTTCAATTACTTAGGGCTATTATTTCCTTAGTGAAATAATACCCACGGCTGTTATTTCCTCCGTAAAATAACACCCGTCATACCGTGTAGATCCGACCGGATCAATATCGCGCGGTGGTCCACGGATTAACCCCGGCGCAGGCAAAGAACCCACACAAGAAAGAGACCGCAAAACAGGATCTTGTGATTTGTTCCAGAAAAGGAAAGTTGTAATCTTTTAAGATTTCTTTTTTTGATTTTGTTGTAACTGGATCTTATAAAAAGACCGGATCTTTTGTAACCGATAAACTGTTGCTTAAGAAAACAACGACGTCAATGGAAACAATTTTGCCCGCGAACATAGTCAACCAGATTCAAGTCGATCCGTGTTCCGTTATCAGCATCATGCCACTTCGGTTGATTTACAATCTTGGAATCACTGTCAGTAAGTTGGCTTTGACAGGCACTGTTATCTACGGATTTAATACCAGTGGGTCCAGACCATTGGGTAAAATCCGGGTGAAGTGCTAACTTGAAGATCTGAAATCAGAAGTCACATGTTACGTGATAGACGTAGAGACCTCCTATAACTTATTTTTTGGTCGACCCTGGATCCATAGCAACCTGATAGTTCCCTCTACCCTTCACCAGTGTCTCAAATATGTAGATACTAATAATGAGGTCAAGACGGTGGTCACGGATAAGCAACTGTTTAAGGGATAAAAATCTATTTTACCGATTCACTTCTTTATGGTGCTGAATCTGATACTGAACCATTGGCCCAATGCACGAACAGCAAAGAAGAAGCTAACACCGAGGTTGGGCTTGATTACAATGGAGGTTTTGTATTAAATAACATTGTATCCTTTGTAATCAGTCTTGATGGTGGAAAATCGCCAAATGGTAGTTGTAATTGGCAACTTGCCGAAGAAGTAATAAATAACGATTTAGAGTAGTCGTCTTCTCTTGATGAGCTAATTATAGGATTATGCGATGATCCCGATTTACACATGTCGCTCCTATCATCTTGTGTGACAAAGAAGTATATCCAAGACTCGTTCGGGATGATCATTGTCATCCATGCCAAGGGTCAGAAAGAGATAATCTACGATAAAGGCGAGATGTCTCTAATGCCGGACCATTTTTCGAGAGATGATAATGATGATAAAAAACCTAGTCCTCACCTATCCAAGTATAGTCCAGAAGCACATAAACTCATGAAGAAATGGGGATACAATCTTGCACTTAGAGAAGGACTTTGCTTCGCACAAGGTCCTCGAGTTTCGACTAAGGCTGTTTACATCCCAAAAGGAAAACTTGATAATTACTACGCATACGGAAGGGGCCTAGGCTACGTCTCCTCATTCGATGATGAATGTTGTTGGTAGATTAGAAGTCAATTGACCAAAGACGGAAATTCATCCGATTCTTCGGGTTGGGACTCCGACAACAGCATCAGAAAGGTGTTCAAAGGGTTGATGTCGAACATTGCCACAGTCGATCCCACCATAATGGAGGAAAATGATCAACCGCATGCTTAGGAAGACCTATGGATCCACCACCTGAATATCCAATATGGTGACTGGTTCGAACAAAGAGAGCCTCCCACCGAGGATAAAAAGGTCCAAGTAAACATGGGTGACGAAGCCAACCCGAAACTAATATTCGTAAGTGATAGTCTTCCACTAGACGAGAAAGTAGAGTTGATTGCTCTCATTAGAGAGTATATCGATGTTTTCGCCTAGAACTATGAAGACATGCTAAGACTTGATCCGAATGTGGCGATGCATCATCTTAACATCAAAATGGATGCTAAATCTATCAAGCAACACCAAAGATGGTTTCGTCCGCAAATTACGGAGGCAATTGAGGCTGAAGTCAAAAAGCTGATCGATTCAGGCTTCTTCGTCCGGGAAGAGCAACATCTCGATTGGCTTGCGAACATCGTTTCGATTCTAAAGAAGAATGGGAAGATCAGGATCTGTATTAATTTCGGAGACCTGAACACTATGTGCCCAAAAAACAACTTTCGTCTCCCTATCACGGATGTCATCATCGACAACACGTGTGGATTCGAGAGAATATCATTCATGGATGGATTCCCAGGATATAATAAAATTAATATGTATCCAGATGACAAGAAACATACCGCTTTCAGAACACCTCTCGGCGTCTTCTGCTACACAGTCATTCTCTTTGGCTTGAAGAACGTAGGCGCTGCGTACCAATGAACGATGATGAAGATTTTCTAGGAACATCTCCGGAAGACCGTCGAGTGCTATGTTGATGATTTGGTCGTTAAAAGCCGCAACAAAGATGACCACATTAAAGACTTGAGAACAATATTCAATCTCATGTGAAGTCATCAATTGAAAATGAACTCTACCAAGTCTTTCCTCGGAATGTCCAACGATAAATTCCTCAGATTTGTTATCACCATGAAGGGCATCCATATTGACCCTAACAAAGTGAAGGTAATAAATGAATTACAACCCCTGAGAAACCTCAAGGAACTCAGGGGACTACAAGGAAGATTGGCTTACATCCGGAGATTCATCTCGAACCTTGTCCGGGAAATGTCAACCATTCTTGAAGCTCACAAAGAAGGGTGTATCTTTTATCTGGGATGACACCTGTAAGAAGGCATTTGAAGACATCAAGTCATATCTCTCAAATCCTCTTGTTCTTGTAGCACCGAAATCGGGTAAACCATTTTTGATTTACATCAAGGCGATGAACCATTCGTTATGTGCTTTGCTTACACAAGACGATGACAACGGTCACGAATAGGTAATATATTACCTAAGTCGAACTTTGGTAGGTGCCGAATCTCAGTACCTAATGATCGAAAAGGAATGTCTCTCTTTTGTATTTGTCATTCAGAAGATGCGACACTACCTCGTCGGGCAGACGATTTACGTCATCTCAAACATTAATCTAGTTCGAGTATTCATGACACAACCAGCCTCTATGAATTGGTGATTGGCAAAATAGGCCCTCCTAACTATCCCAATACGACTTGCATTTTAAGTAACTGAAGTCAATTAAAGGACATGTAATTTGTGATCTTCTGGCGGCTAACCCTACAGCGGATACAACCGAATTATATAAAGATTTACCCGATGAAACCCACGAAGTCAACACTACCTCGCATCAACAGGTGTGGCAATTGTATTTTGATGGGGCTTCCCAAGCGACCAATACGGAAAGCGCTCCTGGTAATTCTAGAATTTTTACGGGAGTCAGATTTGTCCTGGTTTCCCTAGAGAAGCATATAATACCCTGAGCCTATTCATTGATAGGGATGTATTCCAATAATGTAGTCGAATACAACGTGCTGCTAATTGGACTAAGTTTCGCCAAAGAACCGGGGGTTGAATACCTTGAAGCTTTTAGAGATTCCCAACTAGTAGTCAACCAAATGCATGGAGAGTATGAAGTCAGAAACTAGAGCTTGATTCCGTACCATAAAGCGGTCGTTGAGATAGCAGACTCATTTGAAGGATTCTACATCGAGTACGTCCCGCATATCTAAAATGAGTATGCAGAAGCACTGGCGACATTAGCAAAGTCTCTAGCACAGCCTCCCGACATTGAACAATTGGTTACCCTAAGGACTCACCAACTCTTCATACCAGACTACGCCTTGGATGTAAAAGAAGTGCACGTGACCGGAACTAAACTCTAGCCTTGAGATTGGCGATTCCCTATTAACGACTACGTCGTGCATGATTAACGACTACGTCGTGCATGATATTTTGCCATAAAATATAAAATAAAGAGACTCGGTCTGACGAAGAGCGGCGAGATTTTATTATAACACGGTGACCCAGACACTGTATCGTCGCGCATACGATGGTTTTGCTACTTCGATGCCTTTCAACCAAAGAAGCGGAAGAGGCTCTCAAAGAAGCGCACGACGAAACCTGTGGTGCACATCAGCCCAGTCCTAAGCTCTGCGATCATCTCAAAAGAATAGGATATTATTGACCAATCATGGTCAAGAACGTAGTTGATTATGCCTGACGGTGTCATGCGTGCCAAATGCATGCAAACTACATGCACCAACCCCCAGAGCATTTACACCCTTCGACCACTTCATGGCCATTGAGACATGAGGAATGGACATCATTGGCACTATTTTCCCACCATAGGTTAAAGGTGACCGTTTCATCTTGACGATTACTAATTATTTCTCCAAGTGGGCCAAAGCTATTCCGCTCAAAGAAGTAAATACGAACAACGTCATCATATTCATCAAAGACCATATTATTTATTGATATGGTGTGCCAAGGAGAATCGTGCATGACAACGGCCCTCAGTTTGTCAGTAATGTCTTCATCAGATTTTGTGGGAAGTTCAGGATTAAAGACAATTCATCAACGGCATACAATCCTACTGCAAACGGATTGGTTGAGGCCTTTAACAAAACAATCATAAAGATTTTGTCAAAGCTTGTGAGAACTAACAAGCGAGACTGGGATGACAAACTTGGCGAAGCTCTCTGGGCCTATGGCACCACAGTCCGCACGCCTACTGGTGTAACCCCGTATTCTCTGGTGTATGGGTGTGAAGCCATCCTCCCGTTAGAGATTCAAATTCCATCCCTAAGTATTGCTCTTGCAACAGGGATGACGACTGATGAACAACATCAGAAACGTCTTGAAGAACTTGAGGTGTTAGATGAAAAGCGTCTAGAAGTTCAGCAGCAGATTTAGTTCCACCAAGCAGAATCTCTAGGGCTTTTGATAAGAATGTCCGACAACGGAGTTTTAAAGAAGGAGATTTGGTCCTTGCCGTTCAACGACCGATGATCCTCAATTCCAAGAAGAAGGGAAAATTACAACCCAAATAGGAAGGACATTCGTGGTAGAGATGGTTTACTCAAACGGCTCATATCTCCTGGTCACTCAAAACAATGACAAGTTTATGATGCCAATAAATGAAAAGTTTCTAAAAAAGTACTATCCGTATTATATTCGGGATAACATATTTAACAAGAAGTTCCTAGAGAAGGCTATTCACGGTGTTCCTAAGGATAACCCAAGATCGGCTGACTATCCAAGACCAAAACTAATTGTCTGGATAAGTCATTCTTATTCACAATAAAATGATGATTATGAACCTCCCGCTGTATTTTAGAGCCTTCTTTCGTCGAGATGAGATTTGATGACCTCATTCGATCAATCTTTCCTCACGAAACCCCCACAGTTAAGTTGTAGAGTGATTGATGACTTGTGATCCTCCACCATAAAATCCCTCATCGATCAAACCAAATGACGGGGGGCCCACAAAATTCTTCGTGGTTAATTCCACCCAAACTCCCACTATGTCCAAGCCTTTGACACTCCCACTATTGAGGACTGACGTGACACCCCATCTTCGTGTTAAGACATTATTACTTAACATCAAAAACCCCCACTGAGTGATTTGTACAAGTCAACATTCCCATTGTTATCTGTATCTTCACTCCTACTATTTTTTGGTCAAACATTCCTATAGTTAGGACCAAAACTAAAATCCCCTCTCGATTCCTTCAATGAACGAGAGATCCACTTTTAAAACCGGAATTTCCTTTCAATAAACAAAAGGCCTCCACCAAAGTTGAACAATCAAAGCTATAAGAGTTAGGGACGTCTCAAAACCCCCACTCGGTTAAACCTCCCCATGGTTTACACCAAAGTTAGGATTTCATCTCAATAAACAAGAAAGTCATCTTCTGATCAGGTAACCAATCCTGTAAAAGATAGGGTTATCCAGATCTTTTCGATTGAACACTAAAGATTCTATTAGCAATGTTAGGCTTCAGTACTTTAAATGTACAACATATAGTGTTCCCAAAGAACTCGGAAGTTATGGCAAACGCTTTGTGCTTTTGTTTTCTATTCCTTCCTTGATAATATTTGATCATTAAAATTTCTACTTGATATGAACGCATATCAAATTTTGCTCAGACTTTTAAAATGAAAATGTCTAATTATTATTATCCATTGTTTCTTGATAAGAGACATCAATAACTATGCTAACATGTTTTGATAGTGACTAGAAAGAATCATTTTATAGCTCTTAATTTGACTACATGTATAATGCTTTCCCTTGAGATTTCAGGAAATGATTAGAGTTGATATAAATATGTTTTGTCAACTAATATGCCTAGTTACAGGAGATGTGATGAATCAATATCCTAGAAAATCAAATCAAGAGGTATATCTTATATCTTATATCTTCTATCTATATGATGAATAAAAGTTCAAAATCATTGAAGTTATATTGAAATTAGTCCATCAAAATCAAATTACTATTAGGTTCCTTTATCTTTATAAGTTGTTTCAAATTAATCTCTCCTCTTGCTACTTGTACTCTTGCCTGGAGAGACTAGTTTTAAAATAACTTAACAAGAAGGAGACCTAATGTCAATTTCAAACAATATGAAGGACTAATTTTAAAATAACTTAAGAAATAGAGGACTTGATAAATCTATACAACGCCTACTAGGAAAAGTTGTGATTCTGGACATTGTAAAGTCTGAGAAGAATCTTGCTGATCCTTTTGACTAAGGGTCTATCTAGGAGTGCAATCCTAGAATCATTGAGGAGAATGGGGTTAAGCCCATAGTAGAGTTCACTAGCAGCGGGAACCCAACCTTTGATTGATGATTATTCTCAAGAAAAAGGTTCAATGTGGTAGAAACAAGCTGGATTAGTGATCTCAATTGGAGCACTGACCTTCGAAGTTATACTCCTTTTGTAGTGTTGGATGCATTTATGACTTGCACCATGTTAGCTACTCCCTCATTCCTATGGTGATAGTGCTCTTATGATGTGACTGGGAAGGATGAGTTCTACTCTTAATAAGTCTAACCTTTTGTGGGGGGTGCAATATCCAGTCACAATACCCTTGGAGGACTTTCCAACATGAGAGGAATCATGATGGCCACGGGTGGGGGGGGGGGGGGGTAACCCCTAGAAACTCTCATGAGACGGTTATTGTGAACATGGCCTTAACCGCTCAACCCGCTTTGCTCAATAGATAAAGACGTATTGTGTGTATTTTTGTCAATACCTAGTACAAGGGGCCTAATTCAAGGCCTAGTCCATTATGTCCCTTAGGTAGCGATGAACTCACTAAGAAAAGGTTCAAAGCCGAAAGCTACCTCTCCCGAATTTACGATACGAAAGGTTGCCCAACCTATATTTGTTTGTGATTTATTGATTTATTTATTGATTTTTGAGTTTTCAGTCAATATTGCTTTTTGGGGGGACTGTTGGATATTTTATTGAGAAAAGGCAATTTTGCCTTTGTGTTTAGTCTCACATTGAAAAATAAAATAAACTCTCTATCTGTCAACCCTATATATACACCCCTTATTCACATTCTAAAACATAAGAATATAAAGTTTTTCTCTTCTCCTCTAGTTTCAAAGAAATTGTTTTTCTCCTCTTAAAATTTTGTTATTTTTATGGGCAATCTTCTTCATCTGAGCTGAAGCTCTGTACTCTCCCCGAGTATAGAGGTCAGCCGCTTCCGGGAGTTTTTACCGCTAGGAAAGAGGGGATCATCTGTGCCAGGGCGATAGGCGGGTCCTCCATCTTCTAGGGCAGTGATTACACAACTGCTCCCGTCAGGCCAGTTTTACTGTTTACTTTAATTTCGGATTTTATAACTCATAACTTTGATTATTTTTTTCTAACAAAATGTTCATTGTTGCCGAGCACAGGATGGTGATAAAGAAGTATGGGCTGACGACTGTATCAGCACCTACTTTACAACTGTCGCTCGGTGAGTGGCGGAGAGATCACCTCAGCATTGAATGAGAAGTGATCAGGAGGGCATGGCGATGCCGACGTGGTCCGATGAGTCATGAAGACTATCGGGGCTAGAGGCATGATAATGTCTGCCAAGCATTAAATGCGATGCTGATACGTAGTCAATGGTAGAGGCTTGAGGTTGAAGTCCTCCTTTAGCTTCGCTGAGAAGTAACGCATTTCTAGTCGACCTCGCGAGGTGTCAAATAACTGGTCAAGTAGGCTCATCGCAAGTTTTCTTCGATAAGAAGACCGACAAGTACCGTCTTTCTAGTCGACATAAGGGGATGTCGACTCGGCGAGTCGGCTAAGTCGGGATTATTGCTGGTCTTGGCCGTCAATTTTATTGGTACATTGCATGTAGAAGTACACATGTCCATTGCTGGCAAAGGGTTGCACTTTTGTGATTGAAAACACCATAACATTAACTAATAGGCTAAGGAGAGTTATTCCCCTTTTTATGAGTGAGAATCAAGGAAATTTTATTCATGGTAGAAATATAGTCCATAATATCTTCATGGTTCAAGAGCTTGTCCATATGTATGGGAGGAAGCACATTTCTCCTAGGTGTGCACTAAAAATTGATTTGAGGAAAGTCTATGACTCAGTCAATTGGCAATTTCTTACTAATGTTTTAAAGGGTCTGGGGTTTCTACATAAATTCATTAGATGGGTGATGGAATGTGTGGGCACTACATCATATACTATCTTAGTCAATGGCCAACTTTCTAAACAATTTTAGGAAAAAGCACTTAAGATAGGGAGATCCTATCTCCCCTTATCTTTTTTGCCTTGGTGATGGAATACTTTAGCAGAAGCTTAACTAATCTGGGTGATGTGAAGCAGTTTCATTTTCATCCTAAGTACAAGAATAACATGATTACTCATCTATGCTTTGCTAATGATATGATGTTATTTTGTAAAGGAGAACTTAGTTCTATGAAACTCTTGGCTCTAAAATTCTCTCACTTTTCTCCAAGTTTCTGGATTGTGTGCAAACTTATCCAAAAGTCAAGTTTTCTTTGGAAGAGTCAATATTACACTTAAAGGCTCAATTCTGCAACATTTTGGATTTTCTGAAGGAGACTTACCAATTAGATATTTGGGCATCCCTCTATCCTCCAAGGGGCCTACATCTGCTGATTGTGCTATTCTTATTGAGAGAATTCTCTCTAAAACTAGGAACTGGACTTCTAGGTTCATATCCTATGATAGCAGGCTTCAACTTATCAAATCTGTTATATATAGCATGTATGCATACTAGGAACCTAAAGGAGTTATACATGATGTGGAGCAACTTTGCATAGATTTTCTATGGACTGACTCCTATGGTCAGCACACTAAAGCTAAGGTGGCGTGGATTTAGGTATATAGGCCTAAAACAGGTGGAGGGCTTGGTTTACAACATATCTTTTCCTTGAACAAAAGTCTTGTTATGAAAAATCTCTAGTCCCTTGCTCTCATGAAGAACTCTCTCTAGGTAAAGTGGGTGCATGGCTATTATCTTAGAGAGAAATATGTGTGGGAGATTGATATTAAGCCTGAATTCTCTTTGGCGTTCAAGAGGATACTCAAATTAAGGCATGAAGCTTTGTCATGTGTATCTCTTGATGAGGGATACTTAAAATGGCTTGGACCTAAGCCAGAGTGTAGCTCCTCTTCTACTTACCATATTCTACTGGTTGAAATTGAAAAGAAACACTGGGCTCATGTTGTCTATGGAATAGATTGTCTATTCCGAAACATACTTTTACCACTTAGTTGGCTTGTCTTGATAGATTGCCTACTAAAGCTAGGCTTCAACACATTGGGGTACTTGAGGATAACTCTTGTGCTCTATGTGGTGTGGTGATTGAGAACAGCGATCATCTGTTCTTTCAATGCAGTTTCAGTCTACAAATTTGGGAGTTGGCAATGCTTTCGTGCAGGAGTCTAACCCCTCTTGTAGGTGGCTTGACATCATTCCTTGAATGCCAGCTTGGAGAGGGAGAACGAACATCAGGAGGATAAAGAGAGCTGCTGCTGCTGCTGCTGCGTGTGTATATCATGTTTGGAGGGCTAGGATTCCATGCATCTTTCAAGGAAGAAAGCTTATTGTGGAAGAGATTATTCAGCATATTTTATTTGAAATAAAGATACAGTGTACTAAAGTGGTGAAGATGAAGGATAGTGCAGCAAATATATAGAGCATGGCGCAAAGCAATGGTCATATATCCTGAGTTTGTGTCAAAACACTGAAAGTATAATGCAATGTAGAAGAGATGGAAGAGAATAGTGCATATAAATATTACTTGTAGTCCAGGCGGAACTGTATAGATATGAGTATAGGTCTTTTTCAGACTCTTGTAAAGTTGATGTCTCAGTGAGGTCTACTTGAGAGTTTTCTGTGTTTGTTCGTTGATCTGTAAGGAATATAACTGTGAGTGTATAGCTAGTTTGGACTTCAGTGAAGATTGGTAATAAGATATGTACTTACTTACCAAAAAAATTCCACTTTATTAATCAATCAATCAAATTGTTACATTTTCCAATATGTCCATGTCTTGTATGGTATCTTCCGCAATTAACTCTTGATTGTGTCTGAAAACTGACAAAGACATTAGAAGAAGAAGAAGCAGCCAAAGGAATTAGTGTTGTTGTCTACAAATAAAGCAGAATGAGCACGATTCATAATTAATCCTGAATCAATTAATTTGACATGCTTGGTAAATAGAAATTTCGCATTTTCTTTTTGATTTTTCAAAAAATTTTAAACTACGACTTTTTATGGGTTGGCATGGCAAGATGCCCAAATGAACTAGGGCAATTTCTCATCAGATTCCAAATTATTTGTCCTTTTCTTCCTCTTTTTTCCGCGGTCCTAAATTCACACATTAACTCGCTGCTGACATATATCTGCTGAAGTAAGGGAGAACCACAATTTCATCACAATACTAAAACTCTTTACAGAAATTTATCAGTTACTCTCAACAAGGTAATTTTATGTATAGCTCATGACTCACACTAGCTAATCCAGATAAATGGCGAAAGGGAAAGGTAACTGAGGGGGAAGATGTTATGCAAGAAATTAAGCCCTCTGCGAAGGTTGTAATCAAGTTACTAAAGAGGTTTTATATGGTCGGATACAGTACCCTTAAGAAATAAACACACATCAAGATCATAATTAAGGTCAAAGGATTCTCATGGGAGTAGGTAGATTCGATCACTAGATAAAACTATATCCTGTGCTCAATTTGTTTGAAGACATCAAAGCTTTTCATCAAGAGTCCATTTGTCTTCTCCTACAAAAAATAAAAAATAAAAAAATAAAAATAAAAATAAAAAATAAGACGCTAAAAGTTAATGCCAAGGAAACCCTTGACTCAAATTTCAGAGATTATATGCAAGCTGAAGCTTACATGCTCAAGAGCAATTGCTTTAGGAGTCACATCCTTCTCAGCAGTCGAACAAATTAGTCCACGAGGCTCACACTTCGCCCACTAGTAACAATCAAGAAAAATTAGTTAATACTAATTCAAAATAGAAAACTTAAAAAAAAAAGAGTTCACAAAAAGATCATACATTCTTTGCAGCAGTGCTAAAAGCTTCGCGGTGTGGCATTTCTGGATTTGCAGCCTTGATTCTTTGTATCTCCTCCCTATGCAGCATGTTTCAAAATAGAGTTATTGCATTAATTCATAAGATGAGATTTAGTCATGTATATGTATAAATAAGAAGAAGATAATGTTCAGATAATTCATACACAAGGTAAAACCCTTCGATTATATTTACAATTTGGAAGTGCCTATGGTACTTGCTATCATATATTATATGTAATGAAGACAATTAATATAACATTTCAATGATTCACCAATCCGACATAAGTAGCAACTATAATTTTATTTTTTAACAAAGAAAGAAAATATTGAGAGAAAGGCATTCACAATGTGACTTGGGGTAGCAGCTTGTACCTGCTCATCTCCCTTTATAAATAGTGTAAGAAAACCTTCTCAGTCTATACGTCACATTTGTCCGTCAAGCATATGGAAAAAAAGGGTTATATATCATTATAAATACATGTAAAACCTCATTAAGTGCATAATATGCTAACCCTCTGGGATTTGTGCTTCGTTTTGTTTCTTCTCCTTCAAAAGTGAACTTTTCCTATTAAAAGGTTAATTATCATGTTTCCATGGTACCTATCTTAAGAGAGATATTGTTCTTCAGAAATGGGGCTCAGCAGAAGGAGTTATCAATATTAGAATTCCTCACCGACTTAGATTATTCTAGAACAAATTTCTAGAACTTCTTTCTAGTAACATCATACAAAATATCTACCAAGAAGTTTCTAGAAAGATACAAGTGCATGGCTAGTATTTATTCTTCTAGAAACTTCTTACTAATGTATAACTAGGATTAACTCTTCTACACACTTCCTAGCCCTCTTAAACAACTAT
>BQKN01062342.1:363896-376907 GCA_022839385.1 Asparagus kiusianus
ATACTTACTTACTTTGATATTCTTTGGCCTTTCTTTTCGCTATACATATTTTTTTCCTAAAAGGAACTTCTAAATTTAAGTTATATTCCTTTTAGTATCTAAAATATAATAGATATTTGATATTCTTTGGCCTTTCTTTTTGCTATACATATTTTTTTTCCTAAAAGGAACTTATAAATTTAAGTTATATTCCTTTTAGAATCTAAAATATAATAGATATGTAATTATAGGGGTCATATCCTTTGTTCATGGAGTGTGGAATAGAACACTCTAAAAAACTAAAAAAGTAAGTGAATAAAAAGAAAGATAAAATGTCCATATGATATATGGAATATTCTAGAAAATAAAAATGGGGAAGAAAAGGAAAATGTCTCTTGTTAAATTACTTTTCTTGGCTTTCAACTATAGTACAAAATGAGAATATGCCCACCACTCATCAACTTTTTGATTACCTCTACAATGTTCTTCATATAGTAGTATAATTAGATATATACATTCTCATTTTTTTTACCTTAATCACTTACTCTAAATATATTATCCTCAATTTGAAAACTACTCAATATCATTGTGTTAAAGGATTGATTTAAATGTTAAATAGCAATTTAAGATACGTTTTCTATGTTGAGCTCCATAATAAAATTGTATAAGTTAAATCATCATTAAACTATTATAAAAATGTAAGATTAATCATATAATTAAAATAATTTTCACGTTCATCGCACGTGCCAATGTGCTATTATTTAAGTAAGAACCATTTCTTTCTTGGTCTTTGAGCAAATTAGAGCTCAAAGTGACTGATTAGTTTTTAAAAGACTAAATTATCATATTGATATTTTTAATTGACCCACTTTATCACTTTGGTATGTTTTATTACTCCGGCATCATTTTAGTTTTTTTTCTTGGCCCAGTGATCAAACAGATCCAAAAAGTTGGCACTAGCCAAAAAAATTGAAATTAGTTCCTCAAATCTTAACTATTTTGATATTAGTCCCATAATCATTAAAATTGTAGGGTAAATTCCTTTTAACTTTCCTAGATTAATTAATAAATTTCTTTTAACTCTTTAATCTTTTTTATTTTACTGATTTGATATCTAGCCATAGAGAATGGTGGAGGAAGTCAAGTAGAATCCATGAGCTGTGATTGTGGTGTTGGAATCATTGATAGGATCATAGGGCTTACTGTAGGAGGGAGAGGAAGAGACTCAGGTCTAAAAGGGCCCGCGGTGGAGTCGGAGGGTGGGGGTTGGTAGTGGAGTCAAAGGAAAGGGTTGAATTGTATTTGTGCGAAAAAAAGTGGCGGGCTCTCCATGGTGCATGTTAGCAGGCGAATTTTCCTCTGCTAACATACACCCCCGCCGAGTTCTTGATGGCGAAAAAAAAGAGAAGCAGTGGCAAGAAGATTCTTAGCATTGGATTACGAGAATCTAATCAAAGTTTCCTACCTTCTGAGGATCATCTTGATACAAGAATCAGTGAAGATGATGAAGATTTGGGAATCATGGGGTCAACGGGGCCTAGAGGTGAAAAAAATGAAGAAATCGATGGAAGAAATCCTTAGATCTATAAATTTTCTTGAAGATCCTAAGTCTCAGGTGCCAATTGGATTCTGATCTCGTCAACTCAGTAAGTCTTCAACTTCTTGTAAAGATCCGAGTAGTTCTCATCGATCCTCTTGGGCTGATGATGAAGTTTTTGAAGTTGAATCACTTGATTCTCAAGGTTTAGATCAATCTCAAGGCTCTGATCAATCAATTCCTGTTTTAACTCCTAATTCTAGTACTGTTTCATTCTTTCCTGCTGAGAGATTAGTGTCAACTGATGCTGATAAATCTCAGAATATTCGAAAACCTGATGAATCCATTAATGATGAAACTGAACTTCCCTTGAACACAGAATCAGCCTCTGATCCTGTAATTGAAGTTAAAAAGAGCTGGCTTAGTCTCTTTGCAGATAATAGAAAAACAGGAAGTGGAATGGTGCTGGATTTTATCCCTCCTACTTCCAAAGAATCTGTAATTTTTGAAGAAGAGGAATGGAATGAAGGTAAATCCTCGTAGAAATTTTCCCTCATTGGACAGGTACTAGGCATGAATGCTAAATTCAAAGCTATGGAGACGTTTGTCAAGAAAGCTTGGGCTCCATTGGCAACACCTGAGGTCTTTCTCCTAAAAACAAGGATATTCTTGTTCAAATTCAATTCAGAGAAAGAAATGAGTGATATCATAGAAAGTGGTCCTTGGTTCTTTGGATCTAGGCCATTTCTCTTAAAGCATTGGTCTAATGATGATGAAATTGAGAGGAATTTTGATAATACTTATCCATTGTGGATTCAATTACCAAGTTTAAGACTAAATCTATGGAGTGCTAAGTGCTTAAGCAAAATTGTCAGTGTAATTGGTAAACCAATTGCCACAGATAAACTCACAGCAAACAGACAGAGACTTGCATATGCCAGGGTTCTTGTAGAAGTAAAATCGCCATCAGAACTTCCTGATCATATTTCTATTCAAGGACCAAATGGAAAATTGATTAAGCAAAATGTCTACTATGAATTTAAGCCTAAATGGTGTGATCACTATAAGCAGGTTGGGCATGAAGTTAGCTTCTGCAAAAGGAAATCTAGGTCACTTAGATGGGTTCCTAAACAAATGCACAGAGCTGATGGTAATCTTCAGGATAATGTGGTTGTTGAAAATCCTGGAAATAAGGATTCCATGACCAATGATCAACACCCTCTGGAAATTGTTCCTCCTGTGCAAACTCAGTTAGAACAGACTTTCCAGCATGGAACTGAACCTTCTCCTGTTCAGTCTTTTGCAAGAAACCTGAATAATAGGAATTCTTCTGCTGGGGATAATATTGTGCATGTTATGCATGTTTTGCAGACACAAACTAATCTTGAAGGCATAGTTAGCAATTCTGATGGACAATACTCTCTGAAAGGGCTAGAAAAACAATCTGAAGGTATTGGAATGCTCAGATCTGTGCATGTTGCACAGACTCAACAATCAGATTCTGGAAGAAGGGGAAATCTTGATATCCCCTGGACACTGAGTCAAAACAGGAAAACAAAAAGTAAATCTATAAACTCTTGCTCTCTTTTGACAAATCTGACTGATGGAGTTTATCCCTCTACAATTGATAGGGGGGTTCAATTTTATGAACCTGTCATTTTGGAATGTTAGGTGATTAAATAAATCCCCTAAACAACATTTAGTGAAAACTCACAGAATACAATATCATTTATCTTTCCTAGCCCTTCTTGAAACCAAGATTAAAGATGGAAATGTTCAATCAATTGCTAAGAAGATAGCTAAAGACTGGAACTGGTTTTCAAATGGGAACAATAATGATAAAGCCAGAATTATTATTCTATGGGATCCACATATTATGGATATCCAAATAAACAGTTTTTCAGCTCAGCAAGTAACATGTGCTGTTAAGTCCACTGATGGAAGATTAAGTTGTATCATTTCTTCAATCTATGGTTCCAATCATCTGGTAGCCAGGAATTGTATGGTCAGAATTATCTCAGATCTATCACAGCATAGGCAATATTCATTGGCTTATATGTGGAGATTTCAATGCCATTCTAAGCAATGAGGAGAAACTAGGGGGCTCTATGGTTTCTGAAGCAGATACTAAAGATTTTAATCAGTTTATTGAAGACTGCAATTTGTTACATTTCAAAACCATTGGTTGTTTCTTTACTTGGAACAACAAACAAGACTCTACAACAAAGGTATGGAGTAGGCTTGACAGGGCTTTAGTAAATGATTCCTGGTTACTAGAACATAATTCGAGCCATGTTGAATTCCTGTCTCCTTATTTTTCTGCTCACTCACCTGCCCTGGTGTCTATATATGAGGATAATGTCAAGGGTAAAAAACCTTTTAGGTTCTTTCAAATGTGGACCAATCATGGAAATTTCCTCCCTACAGTTTCAGCAGTATGGCAAACTCCCATTGAAGGATACACAATGTTTAAAGTGCACACAAAGCTCAAGCTTCTAAGGAATGCACTAAAAGATCTAAACAAAAGGAGATTCTACAATATTAGTGAGAAAGTCCTCAGAGCCAAATCTGAGCTAGAGAATGTCCAAAATATGCTTCAGCTTGAGCCTCTTAATTCCATTCTTATAAATCAGGAAAAAGAATGCATTAATTCTTACAACAAGCTCTTGGAATGTGAATTATCCTTCTATCAACAAAAAGCAAGAGTTGCATGGGGCCTTCAAGGTGATAGAAGTACAAAGTTTTTTCATTCTGTTATAAAAGCAAACAGACATCACAATAGAGTTATGGTCCTCTATAACAACATGGGGGAAAAATTACTGATGGTGATGATATTGCAAAAGAACTCATCTCATATTTCAAGAATTTAATGGGAACTGCTATTTCAACCACCAAGCCTGACATTAACATAATCCAGAGTGGACCATGCCTTACTGATATTCAAGCTAGGAATCTATCTAGTCCAGTTACAAAAGAGGAAATCAAACAGGCTGTGTTCTCCATCCCTGAGAATAAGGCTCCAAGACCCGATGGCTACATCTCTTCTTTCTACAAATCTGCATGGCCTATTGTGGGGGATGATGTTACATTAGCTATTGAAGAGTTCTTCAAAACTAGAAAACTTCTGGGTGCTGTAAACTCTACCTCTATTACCCTCATTCCAAAGGTACATTGTCCTCAAACTCCTGCTGATTTTTGACCAATTTCATGTTGCAACTGTCTATACAAATTTATTTCAAAAATCCTTGCAAATAGACTACAATCTGTTATTGGCTCTATTATCAGTGAAGCTCAAAGTGCTTTTGTTAAGGGTAGGCAAATTTCTAATAATGTCCTATTAGCACATGAGCTTGTGAAGAATTATGGAAGAAAGCAGCTATCCCCAAGAGCTATGCTAAACATTAATATTAGGAAAGCTTTTGATACAATCAGTTGGGATTTCCTGGAGAGCTTGCTGAAAGGATTAGGTTTCCCTAATGAGTTTATCAACTGGATTATGATATGTATCTCTTCTCCTAAATATTCTATCTCTCTTAATGGTTCTATGCATGGATACTTCAAAGGTGAAAAAGGGTTGAGGCAGGGAGACCCCCTATCTCCCTATCTGTTTATTATAGGCATGGACTACCTCTCAAGAAACATGAATATGTTGAAGCATAATAAGAAGTTCAAGTTCCATCCTAAGTGTGGTAAGCTCAAGATCACACACCTCACCTTTGCTGATAATCTCCTCTTGTTCTGTAAAGGGGATTTTTACTCAATCCAAAAATTATATCAGTGTGTCAAAGATTTTGGAGTCACTTCTGGCCTTGAAGCAAATCTCTCAAAATGTTCTATTTTCTATGGAGGAGTAAAGGACTCTGTTAAAAACTTAATTCATGAATGCCTGGGGTTTCCTGAAGGAGTTTTCCCTATAAGATATCTTGGTGTTCCTCTAATTTGCAAGAGATTATCATACATGGACTGCACTCCTCTTTTCCAGAAAATATCCAATCAATTTCAAACCTGGATGAAACAGAAACACTTGTCATATGCTGGTAGGCTTCATGTCATAAAAACTGTTATATTAGGGGTTCAAATTTTTTAGACTTCAAATTATATTCTTCTAGCTAGGGTCCTGCAGAAGATTGATGATTTGTGTAGAGATTTCCTATGGGGTAAAACAGATCAAATGTTTAAATCCCCACTGGTTGCTTGGGATAAAGTTTGTAAAGAGAAGAAATATGGAGGTCTTGGGATTTTTTCTGCAAACATATGGAGCATAGCCTCTGCTTTAAGGACCATTTGGTATATACATATACACAAAGAGTTGCTGTGGATAAAATGGATCCACGGAAACTACTTAAATGATACATCAATTTGGCAAGTTACAGTGAAAAAGGGGATTCTTGGTTATGGTAACAACTGCTCAAAGTCAGGGATAAAGCTATTGCAAGTTGTGGAAGTGTAGATGCATTGAAGCAAATTATCAGCTCCTGTCATAGAAACTCAAAAGTGTGTTTATCTAAGCTTTATTCAAAATTTCCCCAGCAACAACTAAGGTCCCATGGTTCACAACAGTATGGGATAATTTGAGCTACCCAAAGCACTGTTTCATCCTGTGGCTAGCAGTGCAGAACAGGCTTCTTACAAGAGATCGATTGCTCAAAAGAGGAATCATCACCACTGACCTCTGTTGCTTATGCAATGAAAATGTTATAGAATCCCGAAATCATCTCTTCTTTGAATGCAGCTTCACGAGTGCAGTCTGGAATGAGATCATGAATTGGCTTCAATTCGATTGAAAGACATGTGACTAGAATCGCTTGCTGGATTGGTTTAATTGCAGACTGAGAGGAAGGGGGTTTAAGCAAAAAGTAAAAAGAATGTCATTTTCTTCTACTATCTACAGGTTGTGGAGTGAACGCAACAGCAGACTTTTCGAAATGAAATCCAGGAGTGTTGAACAGATTATCAAGGAGATAAAGATTGATATCATGACCATCATATTAAATGGTTCATATCCAGCGGAAAAAAAAGAATGGCTTATATCACTATAATCCATTGTATATACTTAGCTGGTCTTAGTCCTCTTTTCAGTTGATTTCTTGATTGTTTTTTCAGTTCATATACTGAATATCTGATGTACAAATATTTTCCATTTGATAAATGAATAAAATTCTTCATTGACCAAAAAAAAGGAAAGGGTTGAAAGTGCAAAAGAGGAAGTTTAGGCGGTTAAAGAGATAATGGAGGGACTAGTATCAAAATAGTGAAGATTTGAGGGACTAAATTTTTTTCCTCGGCGACCGACGTTTTGGACCTATCTGACCATCGGGTTAAGCAAAAATATCAAAACCATGTCGGAGTAACAAAAAATATCAAAGTGATAAAGTAGGTCAATAAAAATTCTAATCTGGTAATTTAGCCACTTTTAACCAGCTAAATTAAACCATTTAATTTTTTCATATTAATATGTTTCTCTGACGACTTAGGGCTGTTAAAGCACTCGGGCGTTCACTAGAGTGGAAGGATCAGTCTAGATATCATGTTGCGTTAATCAAGATCTTTTAAACAATGTAAACAGAAATTTCTTACTTCATGAAGCGGTTATAGGCTGATGGAAGACGGTGCTTCTTCTCTGGAGCTGTAGAACAAGACCAAACAAAATCCCTAAAAACAAAATGAACTTAACAGTACATGCTACACTTAACCTTTAGAAAAGCATAATTCATGAAGAAGAGCGTATTCTTACGCTTCACGACGAAAGGTGCTTTAGGGCTTGTGTCTTCAGATGACGTTGATGAAGATGGGAGTAGCGGATGACCCTTCCTACAGTCATTGCAAGGACCCTAGTCCCAGATTTTAAAGAAAGCATAACTAATTTAGTCAAAAACACAGTATACAAATTTGCTAGATATAGCTAGGTTTTGACTTGGCCCTTGTTATAGCCCAGAAAATTGAAGAAAAATATTATAAATTACGTACATTTGAAAACACATTTCAAGCATGTTGTAGCAGAGATTTTGATATGTTTAATATACTTTGGTGTAAGTACGTTTAAATTAAAATAAAAAAAAAAGAACCTGAAAACCAGTGTTGTGATGGTCGGAGGAATTCAGTGATGGAACAAGTCCAGACGGTCTAGGGTTGAGGTAAGAGAGGGAGTTGCAGTGCCCACATTTCACAGTCACAGTGTCCATCATCCTCTTGCACGGAACTCCCACCTGCGCTCACAAATTTAGTTCACCGTATTGATTATATAAGTATACGAACTCCCACCCGCACTCACAAATTTAATTCACCATATTGATTATACAAGTATAGAATATTTAAGTAGAGAAAAACCCAACTTAATAATTATGAAGACGGCTAGCAAGCTAGTTTTAAAAATTGTATAAATTAATTTTCCCTCGAAGGGAACTAAAAAAAGTACACTAGACAGAGATCCCCTATATAGAATGCTTAATGCGAAACCTAGATCCGGAGAGAAGAAAATAAAAAACAAGTTTTTTTTTTTAAACTCTCTTCGCTACATTTCATCCAAAGATCCAGTAGTTTTGAAATAACATGCTCACGTACTTGATTTGTTTTTCCTCTTAACTAATAAAGATGGCTTATGATCTTAGTCATGTATGAGTCTACAAAAGCCAGAAACTGTGATACACATAAAACTAAGTGTACGTGAACATCATCCAATATTTCACCAATAAACAAGACATTAAATACCGCAAGAACTGTGCTGCAGTAGGCGCATCGAACATAGCACAGGTGTTCTTGAGGAGTGACCAGATCCATTTTGAGATGAACAGGAGATGAAGAAGATTATCAGGATGAAGATGAAAGTGGAGGATGGTATAGACGATAGTGGAACAGTAGGGAATGGTTTGTCAATTTTTATTCCGGGAGTAAACTCCAGAGTGAAAAAAAGAAAAAGGCTACGCCTGTAGGTATTGTGATCGCTATTCAAATAGGCAGTATTGTGATCGCTATTATGGTAATAATGCCCGCAGGTAGCCAGGCCTACAAATGGGTCCCACTACTAACATTGTAGTACTGTAGTCGTACTATATGTGCATCAATTATCAACATCATCCCTGGCTTGAGCTAACCTCCAAAAATTCCAAGTTATATATCTAAAAGGGGGGATTTTTGAAATAAACATATTTTCATATGTATTTACAAAAATAGACTCACTTTTTTCCTTGATTTTATTCA
The DNA here is from genome assembly GCA_022839385.1 of Asparagus kiusianus. NCBI lineage: Eukaryota > Viridiplantae > Streptophyta > Magnoliopsida > Asparagales > Asparagaceae > Asparagus > Asparagus kiusianus. The sequence goes on from BQKN01062342.1 coordinate 372,610, forward strand.
TTAAAAATAAATCTAATTTCAGTCACATTAGCATTATTGGATGAAATTGGGTAGATTTAAAAAAGCAGAATCTATTAATTAGATGGTGTTGCTAACCTCACCTAAATAATAGATCAAAGTTCAAAGTAATCGTGGCTTGCAACCACGCCTATTTAAAACTTAGTTAAAATGGTCGTGATCGCTAACTAATGCTTTTTTAAACTTAATTAACTTCTCTAATTAAGCGGAGTTGCTAATCTCGACTAATTAGTAAATAGTAGTGTAGAGAACCGTTTTGTAATCATTTGAAAAAAAAATAAAATCAAAGGTTTTGTAACTCTAGCCCTAACACATGTTTCAATTAAGTAATTTAATGTACTAAATAGGAATAAATATGATAGGAGTTATAGAATGCAAAGGGACTTTGAAACTCTAAGTAATAATCAATCCCTCATAGCTTCATGCTCACAACCAAAAGAGAAAAACAGAGCTCTGGAAAAATTAGAGGAAGGAATTTAGGAGGAAGGCTTCAACAATGAGTCTTTTATTTATATTTTTATTTTTATTTTTAGTCATGAATTCTTGTAGAAGAGAAAGGTAATACCATTTCCGGCCACCGACGTCACCTCCGGTGATGTCCGGTGATCTTCGATCAAATCTTGGACCGGGCCTTCACCGGCAGTTCAAACCCAAGCCACCGATCCCAAATCCCTTCTTGAATGGGTTCAAATTTATTGAAAAATCAGAGAGTGGACGTGGGGTTGAAAGAAGAAACAAAGATCTTTAGTCTAAACCTTGAGTTTCTAAAAAATTAACTTCTAGTCCAAAAGATAAAATAGTTGTAGAACATTATTCATGTTGTAGAAAATTAGTTTTAAGTTCAAAACTTTATAAAAACAAGTTCTTACAAGAACTAATTTTGAAATATTTACCTTAACCCTTAGACTAGAAGTTTTGGTGTAAGTCCAATTTTTTTGCTTTAAAAGAAAGATAAAAATTTTTTTTAGGAAACCCCCTTGATGCTAGAAATATCAAAAATTAGTTTTGGGTCTAAAAACCTATAAGGAGATGTCTCTAAATAAAACCTACTTAATGAAAAGATTTCCTTTAAGCCTTAGTTAAATAAAGTTTACTATTAGATATTTATACATCTTAAATGATTATAAGTTTGATCAAGGAGTAGGTTTTCTTGGTGTACGGTTCTCCAAATTGTTACAAGATCTTTTAAGGTGAGTAGAATTTTTCTAATTGGTTATTTTCTATTATATATTATTTAAATAATAATTTTATTTTTGTATAGAGAAATGATGGATCAAACATGTTATTTGTTCATTTATATTAATTGTTAAAAAAATTTGAATGTGATAGCTATTTATCTTTTACATGATAAATATTGTTTAATATATGAGATTAATGAAAATATATCATTTTAATTTACTATTCAAATGCATTTATTAAAGAGTTCTATTTGACAAAAATAAATTATCTATTAGTTTAGACTCATGAATATTCTATTTTTATGAAATTAATATGAGAAAAATTTGCAAATGTGTTTAAGCATTTATAACGCTTTTCGTATAAGTGAAAATTGTGAGTGATACTTTGAACAAAAAGAAAAATGTTTTAAATATTAAAAATCCTCAAAAGTCTACTATGGAGTGAAGTGATTTGTTTAAGCCTACCGCATAGTATTGAATGTACCGACTAGTGTTAAAGTGGCATTTTTAGCAAAAGTAAAGTGACCTTTGAGCAACCTATGGTAGTGCTAGGTACATTCTGTCCCCGGGTTAACTTTTAGTTATTCGATGTGTATTCTCATGCTACTAGGCTATAATTTTTGTTGCCTTAGTATGACAACTGAGGAAGTTTTTGCATATGTGGATTTAGATGGATAATTACGCTTTTAAAAGTATTTAGTGTTCATTCGTATTGTTTCAAAATTTGTGAATAGTAATTTATGACAATATCACATCTATTCTTGGAAATTCCTTTTATTCAAAATATTATGTATTTGTTAATCGTCTTTTTGATGATAGCTTATTTAAAATTTAGTATTGATTAATTCTTAAACTCGTCTTATCCGCTAATGATAAGTTTTCTACTCACTGAGTGTAAACTCATCCCGTTGTTTTTTAATCTTTTTTAGATGAAAATTAGATAGCTTTATCAAAACCTCGGAGCTTTGGAACATGAGAAAAATCTTTTAGAGTGTTTGATGTTGGAATTATAGTTATACTAGTCATGCTATAATGCTTATGTAATAAGAGTCTTTTGACTCATTAGAGTGAACTTGTGATAATGTAGTTTTACTCTGAGACTTTTTATTTATCAATAAAGCTTCTGTTAAGATGAAGTTTATTGTAATATAGAAGTGCACTGTAGGCTTAGTATGTGCTTTGTGCACATGTTTGCCATTGTCATGCACTAAAAATCAGCTGCGATTTTGGGGGTGTGACAAGTTGTGATATCAGAGCCTAGATTTTTAAGTCCTAGGCTTATAGAGTTCTATAGATAGTAACTGTAAAACCCCAAAAAAATGAATATTTTATGATAAATAATAATAAATATATTATATATTCATAAATAACATATTATGATGTTTGAGTATGCTAGAAATTGGTTTGAGATCAATTCAATGTATATATGTATATATATAAGAGCAAATGCATATTTCATGCTCGATGTATAAATCTGGAAATTTATGACTAGCGGAGAGATTTTGTATTTTTCTCACAGATGTAGTTGGAATTTGGAAAATTTTAAAAGACAAAAGTTGTATGTATCTTCAATAGATTTCCAACAAGTCTTAGATCACCTCATTCCGAGGTTGGACATGAAAGTTATGGCCAAAATACCGAAGGTTATTTTTCTAGTCAGATTAGGATTCCTGGTTCGGGTCAAACGGGTTTATTTCGGGTTTGCATATATATAAACATGTGTTTTCACAAAAATTAATATCCTTACATCAGAGTTTCAAGCTCTAGTAGCCCCTCTTCCTCTCTCTGAACCCCTAGCCCTAAAGTTGAAAATTTTGAGAGCTTTGTGAAGCAAATATCGACACGAGGGCGAGATCATCAACGTGTAGCAAGGGGAAAACGGCTTGGTTGTACCTCTTTTTGGTTGCTGGTTATTTCAGAAGCTTAGCACGATGTCTAAGGCAAGATTATCTTTACTCAAACCCTTCCCCAGAGTTAAATAACTAGTTAGATGTTTAATATGATGTTGAATATGTATTTTCATCCTTGAATCTTAACATGATGTGATAAAATTTAAATTTTTAATATTAAAACATAAACCAATACTAGATTAGTAATTTTTTTCTTGCTGTCTATGATAGTATCATGATCATGATCATTAGGGTTTTTCATAATTTTATTTATATATGAGAAATTTAAGTGATGTACTAAATAAATATTTTCTGCAGAAAACTGTAGCAATTATATCATATTTAACTGAGTTTTAAAAATAGAACATAAACTCCAAATTTAGCAAAACTAGTGCCAAATGGAAGATATATGTATCTATTTTCTAAAACAGAAGACAAATATTAAAAATCATTTGTATAGAGAAAGATATGATCTTTTTACTAACAACATGTCCTGTAGAAAAACGGCTGCACATATATAATGTTTAACTAAAGATTTGGGATAACAAATAAACTCCAAACTGAACCAAACTTATGTCATCTGAAAGATGTGTGAATCTAGTTTTCAAAATAGAAAACTATTTGTAAAAATAGTTTTCTTAGAGAAAGATATACTTATTTTACTAACAGATGTCATGTCTATTTTTCCTGCTCGTTTTGTGGAGCTGTGTTGCGCCGTTTTGAGGTGCGTTCGCGGAGTTTTGAGCCGCTTGATGTTATACGTATAGTCATGAATATGTTATGTTATACATTTAGGAATCCCAAGGGGATTATGATAAATTTTGATTTGATCATATTTGAATTAGATATAGTTCATATACATGTTGGATGTCGTTGATGAGCACGGCTTAGTACTATATGGGATAGTGCATCGACACACCAGATATACACGGTTTATACATGAGGTAACTATCATTGATGAGCATAGCTCAGTATTATATGGGTTAGTGCATCGACATGTCATAGGTACAAAGATTTATGTGAGGTGGATATCGTTGATGAGCTCAGTTCAGTACTATATGAGGTAGTGCGTCGATATTCCATATGTACAGGCCATTGAGTCAGATTTTAGGAGGCTTGATCTAGCCGTCTGTCCCGCACTAGGGTGCGATGAGGCTCGTGAGCCGTATTTCTAGGATGCCTATTTGGTAGTCCGTCCCGCACTCATGTTATG
>BQKN01062342.1:376917-413388 GCA_022839385.1 Asparagus kiusianus
CCTATCAGTGAACTATATAACTAAGATACATTACTTTTGAAAGTATATAAAATTATGTGTTGGTATTTTATTCTATCTCTCCAGTGATTGTGGAAGATATTATAAATACGATGTGTTGATATCTTATTTCTTTTACTGTCTTTTTTTTCTTAGTTGGGATCAATGATTAGAGATTCACAATTTGAGACTTATGGTATATACATGAGGGTTTCCTTATTTGGATTATTTCGCTCGACGTACCAGTCTCGTGTTATGGATCTCTAATTATTGGTTTCATTAAATTGTTTATTCTTATTTCGGTATTAATGTTTAGATGTTTATGATTCGGGACATATGGTATATACATGAGGGTTTCATTGTTTGGATTATTTCGCTCGACGTACTACGTCTCGTTTTATAGGTGTCTGAATATTAATTCCACTAGATACGGAGAAAATGATATAGGTAGACTATACTTAATAGATAGAGCCTCCACTCCATCCTAGCAGCCCTTCCCCTGGGGGCAGATGGGGGTAATCTTGCTGTAGCGCTCTGACGCTCTTGTTTTTGTTTCTTTTTCTTTTAAAAAACACCCTTTCAGGTAGCTCGGAGTTCCGGAGAGCCGTAGGATGACGGAGTTCTTGCATAGTCGTCGTCCCGAGAGATATATTAGAGGCTCCACTGTAGTTTTAAATTTTATTCAGACTTAGAGTTTAGTTTCATTTTGTAAAGGCAATGTGCCTTAGTTCGACTTTCCGTTTTGATTCATGTTAAGACATCGTATGTTATTTCAGACTCCATATGTATTTCAGTTTATTTTTAGTTGAGACGTGACCTTTATTTATGAGATATCATCCTCTTTATCATATCTATTATTATTGTTCTACTTCTTTGCCTGTTTTGTACCTACGCTTTTATTTGATCACACTAGAGGATATTACTGTGATTGGTGAAACTTGTTGTTGCACAGTATGGGTGCATGGCAGGTTTGACATCTCTGGGTTCACCTTGGACTGCAGTTATGTGTGAAAATAGGGGCGTCACAATTGGTATCAGAGCTCTAGTTTCGGTATCCTTAGGATCATCCTTGTCGAGTCGTGGAGCTAGGATAGAGTTTCTTAGGATTCATGTATAGAGTTCGTAAGGATTTCCTAGTATGAGTGAGGACGATATATGCATATATCTCAAAAATTGAGAATTTTTTTATGATAACTATTTTATGTTGATTGAAGGTATTTGCGTGAATACTATGTGTTATGAATTCGTATTTTGATACGTTATATATATGTTTACTTATCCTAATAACATGACTATTGTTATGCCGGGTGGGGATGCTGAGGAAGAAGTGGAAGAAGAGCCCCACATTTTTTGTTGTACGAAATCTCAATCTGCTATTCAAGTTTCTTCATGGGCCGAGTTGAGTACAAAGTTTGGATAGGAGAGACTTGTCACTCACGAGGAGGCTCGATCCGTGAAGCGGAAGAAGACAGTGCACAAGCCACGTTCTAAGCCGCGAGCCGTTGAGACAGAACTATTTGGTGACGTGCCCATTAGGAGAGAAGGTAATACCTCACTCCTCATGTGACTTTTTTTCTTTTTTTTCTTTTTTTTACACTTAGTCTCCAGATCGTTGGATGTATATCTTTTGTTGTCGATTTGCAAGGGTTCTTGAAGAGGGTGAAGTTCCGTATGATCCTCCCTCTCCCGGCTTTACTCACTCTGAAGGCTCGGGCTTCATGCAGCAGATGTGTGAGGCTATGGATGAAGAGCGTGTGCATGCTGAAGCTGGCATGGCTACTGAAGTTAATATAGGCATCGGTGTCCGCGGGGGCCTAACTATTAAGACCGTTGCAAGAACTGCTAGCCCAGGTATACCTCAAACAGATAATGCCTCATTTAGGTGGCAGTGGAGAGAATTGAATGATTCAGAGCCTGTGCCTCCTTTAATCATTTCCGCACTTTATTTTCTTTTAGAAAAATTGAAGGAAGCGGGTATGATTAATGGAGATATAGATCCTGCTGTAGCTGATGAAGGTGAATCCGATTTCCACTTATTATGAATTCCAGCTTTATCATTCTTTACTTAACACTTAAGTTCTTTCGGTAGGTGTCACAATGGAGGGACTGGTTGAGGAGGAGATCCTTCGTGATGAGGATATTGGAGAGTTCGATGAACCTACATTCTATCTGACCCCAAGCTTCACCAAGGCTGACCTCGGACTGCTTGTTGACATGCTAGTGGAGCAAGCGGTTCACAATGCTGTAGGACTAACTTTTGAGGCTGATTCAATTGCAGGTATGAATTTTCATCCCAACTTTACCATTATTCATTTGTCAGCTTTTACTTAACCGTAGGGAGGATTGAATTTAAGTCCAGCCATCGAAGCTGATGCTACTACAATTATCGGGGCATTTGATCGGCCTAAGGGTCTTGGTTTCTTGCTGTCGGAAGGAGCCGTTCCCAAAGCTCAAACATCCACTCCTCAGCCTCAAGACACCACTCCCTCGAACCCAATGATCATAAAGCTGCCTCCACTGTAGAAGCTAACCTTGTTGTTCTAGCTACGAGACCAACTAAAAAACTTGGTACGTCGATAGCTGTTGTATCTACAACAATTCTATCTATTCACGAGGTTAGATTGGTGGGACCAAGCGCTGGGCATCGAACTTACGTAGCTTCTGCCGGTGTTGGTACGTCTTATCCTACTATTTGCCTCAAGACTCTGGCTAATATCTCGGAATATTTATTTCTTCTCTCTTTCTTGCAAAACTTTCATCTCAACTACACGAACTCGTCAAGGCGCTGTTATCAGATAATGACCCAGACAAAGCCATCTTCTGCATGGGGCCCCACCATTTCTTCTCTTTTGTGAGCGAGATGATTGACAAGCTCCTCCACCAGAGGTTTTCCTTCCACCAATGCTAACCATATCTTGATCACCAAGTGGTGTTAATGAGAAATGAAGGATACTCAGATCTGGCGGTGGCTATTGCTGCGGACATGGATCATCTGGAGTGCGAGTTTCAAAAGCTAAAGGAGTTCCAAGTTGTAGGTACTCCTTCAAACGTAGCCGTCCAGATGGAATCCCGATTACAGGCGTGGCACGACACTTGAACATCTGTCGGACTTAAGATTCAAGAGCAACGGGGTCGTGTTCATCAAGTAGAAACGGACCTCGCTACTAGAGTGAAAGACCTCCACAACCTACATTCCTCCTTTGAATCGAGTGATGCCAAAATAGAGTGGCTCGAGCAGGAGCTTAGGTGGCAAAAGACGCTCGGGCTATATTAGAAATGCAGAGGGTTTGTGTGGAGGAGGCACGAACCAAGGTATCTAAAAGTTAGAGCTCTCGAATGAGAAATTAGCCTAGATGGAGGCAGAGGCCACGAAGACGTTAGCCACCACTGAAGAATCCCTCAAGGCTGAATTGAAGAATGAGCTCGAGTAGGCCTATACGAAGGAGTTGTCTAAGTTAGAACAACAAATTTGTAGCCATAAGCTTCCTGTATATTGATAGCACTATTCTTGTAGCTTTTGAATCTGATTTTATTAATAGAGCAACTTTTTTTGCTTAGTGTATTCTGTTTATATTATAATTTCTCATTCTGTTTGGAATAATCAACCATAACACCCATAGGATTTTTAACAAACCCTCAGCCATCAATGGATTTGATGTGCCTTTACCGACTACTGTTTAAATCGGGCTAGCATGTAAATTGTCTAAGTTCATTCCACATGTAACGTTGTGCTAAAAAAATAAACTCTTCTAGACTTGGTGCTATAATATTAAATACATAGACTTTATCATTTTTACAGAAAAGACTAACCGGTCACGAGTGTTAGGCGTAGACTTATCTTTAATTAGGGATCGAGATAAATCCCCCGTGTGAGGTATGGATTTTGGTATTAGTAATAACAACCTGCTACAATATTGAATACGTAGGCTTTTGTCATTTTTACGAAAAAAGACTAAATAATAACGCGTGTTAGGCGTAGGTTTATCTATAATTAGGGTCACTTCAACAATCCCACATAGACATCCAAACTTCTCATCGTGTCTAAAATAGTATATAGGGACACTTCAACATTCTAGAATCCAAACTTCTCATCCAATAAATTGTAGTGCATGAAAGCAACACTCCTACATAGACATCGTGATCCTACACTGGCCCTCGGCCATCCATGACCCATAGAGTATCTATCAATTATACCAATCTTTAAGGTACATAGTTGAAAATATATGTCACCACAAATAGTATATCTCCCCAAAGCTAAATGGGTAGATTAGCATCAACTGATATATTCTGAACCACATCTAATAGAGTTAAATCCCTCATTACTGTAACACACTTTATCGCAGAACTTAGGATATCATCTCAGAATTTACTGAATACTATAAGAAGCTCCTTGGTTTTACATGTTCCACTTTGGCTCCTAATCCTAATGTGATTTTAAATGGTCCAGTCCTCACAATTAGCCAATGAAATGATCTGAGCTGCCCTGTTACTAGAGAGGAGATTAAATATGTTGTTTTCTCTATGCTAAAGGGAAAAGCTCCTGGGCCTGATAGGTTCAATGTATTGTTCTTTCGGGAGGCTTGGAATGCCATTAGTGAAGATCTATACCTTGCTATTTAGAAATTTTTCTGCTCAAGTAAACTTCTTGGTACCCCATCAATCACTCTTGTGCTAAAATCCTCAATCCTAGCTCTCCAGTAGATTACATGCCCATTTCATATTGTAATGTTGTTTACAAAATCATCATAAAAATAATAGCAAGAAGAATTCAAAAAGTTATGGGCTTTTTGATCAATAATGCACAAAGTACATTTGTTAAGGGTAGGCTCATTTCAAGTAACATTCTCATGGCTCATGAGCTCATTAAGCATTATGGTAGGAGGAATAGTTCTCCAAGAGCCATACTCAACATTGATCTTAGGAAGGCTTTTGACACAAAAAATGAGATTTTATCAGAGCTATGTTAACTGGATTGGGTTTCCCAAATGCTATGATATGCTGGATAATGGAATGTATCATCACTCCAAATTTTTTTTTCTCTTAATGGTGCCTTGCATGGGTTTTTTTATGGAGCTAGAGGGCTACGGCAAGGGGATCACTTATCTCCCTACTTATTTGTGATTTTCATGGAGTATCTTTTAAGGAAATTGTGTACTCTTAAGGATGACATGATGTTCAAATTCCATCCAAAATGCTCAAGAATGAACATTACTCACTTGGCATTTGCGGATGACTTGTTGCTATTCTGTAAGGCTGATTTGAATTCAATTGCTAGGATACCAATGTGCTAACAAGAGTTTAGTCAGGTTTCTGGGCTACAAGCTAATCCTAACAAGTGTTCAATTTTTTTGTGTGGGATAGATAACAACTTAAAAAATCAGATTTGTAATTATTTAAACTTCTCAGAAGGGGAACTGCCTTTGAGATATCTAAGTATGCCATTGATTGCTATGAGGCTTACTTACTTGGATTGTTCTTCACTAATAAGCAAATCTATGGTCAATTCCAAGCCTGGCACTAGAGGAGGTGTATGTCTTATGCAGGGAGGCTTCAATTGATAAAATCGATTATTCTGGAAATTCAAACATTCTGGACCAGTAATTACATCCTGCCAATTAAAGTTCTTGAGAAAATAGATAGATTATGCTTTGATTTCCTCTGGGGGAAGAAAATACACCTTGTATCATGGCATACAATATGTCTAAGCAAGAAGGCTAGGGGTCTGGGAATTTTTTAGCAAAAAACTAGAACTACGCATCTGCAGTCAAGATTCTGTGGTTAATCCATCTTAAAAAAGACTTGCTTTGGATCAAATGGATTCATGAAAAATATTTGCAAATTTAAGATATTTGGCAGGTTCAAATTAGAGTGCATCATTCTTGGATGTGAAAACAACTCATCAAAGTTAGGGACTTGATGTTGGTCAGGTTTGGCAGCATTGATAACCTACAGAGAATTTTTGGTACCTGCTGCACAAATGGGAAAATTAAGTTGTCATCTGTCTACAATATCCTAACACAAACAAACACTTTTGTTTACTAGTCTTCAACAGTTTGGAATGGGCTTCATTATCCAAAACAATCAACAATTATTTGGTTAGTTTGTCATGCCAGGCTCTTAACGCAAGATCGTCTCTGCCGTATGGGAATTTTGAACTCAAATAATTGCATCCTATATCCTAATCAACATTTGGAAACTTGCAAACACCTCTTCTTTGAGTGCCATTTTTTATCAAAGATCTAGAATGAAGTGATGAACTGGATGGGATACACTTGGAGAGCATGTGGCTGGAATCGGATAATATACTGGTACTCCTACAATCTCTAAGGAGTGGGGTTTAAGGTGAAATTGAAAAGAATGGCTCTCTCTGCTACAATTTATGTGATTTGACAGGAGAGGAACCTGCGGATTTTTCAAGGGAAGTTCAGGGGATCAGAGACTCTTATCGGAGCAATAAAAATGGCAATCTACACCAAAGTTTTGAATGAAAATTTACCTGTACATATGAAACAAATACTTGAGAGAATGTAGTTTTATTTCATTGTGTTCACCCGGGTAAATCTTGGTGTTTTGATGTACTTTACAGTTTCACATATTGGGATATGAATAAATTTTTTCATTGACCAAAAAAAAGAACATAGGATATCACCAACCGTATGACTTTTTCTTTCTCTTGACATATTTTCGAAAACATGCAAGATAAATACTCTCTCATGATTAGTGTACAAAGCTGTAATGCTTTTGCTTAACTGATTGTCAACCTTACTACTTTACCATTTTGAACTAATTAAGCACTCAACTAGAAATAAAATTAGATATACATGATTGCATTTAGAGTTTCTCTTTAAACATGAGATATTTAGGCATTCCAATCTGTACCTTCATTAACATTGGTCTACATATAATACAGTGAATATATTATAATTGAGATATTCATAGCCTTGCCAAATGACTTTCTGGTGATTTTACCCACGAGAGCATACTCGTAAATGAAAAAATACCTCAGCACATATACTAAGAAGGCCATCCCTGGAGATCCTTCATGTGTCCTCTAATGTGACTTATCTACTATACCATAAATCAAATCCAATTATAGTTCACGACAAAATATAAAGTTGAAGATAACCCAATTATTTGGTAATGAGTCACATTCTAAAATCAACTAAGTGATTAGCTTGGCTTTTATAACTAGAGAAATTTTGAAGCAAATCTAAGTAAGTTATCGAAGATGATTGTCTTAGCTACAGTCATATCAATTGATCTTACTCTTATCAGTTGCTCTTTTCACATTTTAATTAGTTTTTATATTTTAGAAACTATTCTAAAAAATCTCATGATGTATCTATAACAACTATGGTCTCAGCCTTGTGCCTTGGGTATAGTTGATGTAGACATTTTAGCTTTGAACATACCCTAGTGTTTAGACGCTAACTTCACTTTCACTTACATATCCCAAATATTTTGGCATCTATGATATGCAATAAAAGTAATAAATGCCTTTCCTAGATTTATGTAAAACCATAAAAACCGTCTAGATCTGTCGATGCACTTTAACTTTCTCATGATCCTTGATCATGGAGGTCATCATCCTAAGGTGAATTTGATGTTCTAGCCAGCAATTATCTCATTTGAATCAAACTAAATAATAAGAACTCGGGTCCTCATAGAAGAGACATATTTAAATCTTGCATTTAGTGCTTCCAAGAAGCTCTTTGCATTCGGATTATCCTTGTATGCCTTGATATGTTTGTTCATCATTACAATCCATCTAGTAAACCACATCGAGCAATCTTGTCACTACCAAATCTTGTACTAGTCAGCCTTAAACTTTTGAGTCTGAGTCCGCCTCAGTACTTACCAAAATCTTCTGTTCATAGGAGAAAATAGATCTTCTGATAAGAGTATCTCAAACTACTAAATCCCAAACTGAGATCAGTATAATTATTTTGTTATCTTAAGAAAAGAATTAATACACTCTAATTATGAATATGTTAAGATTATTGGCATTTACTTGGAGTATTGTCCCCCCCCCCCCGCCCGAGTTTTTTCATCTCATCGAGCCTTTTATGCTGATAATAAAACTACATCCCAAACAAAGAGAAGAAGGGCTAGAGCCCCAACCATAATGTTTAAATATATAATTTTTAAACTGTTATAAATTTTTTAAGAATGAAATATTATATTTCATAGAGATAGACTATATTGAGTAGTTAAATCATAGTGACATCCCTACCTAAAATACCCACTTGAAATGATTATTTTATATAACCCAGTATGTGTTTGAACATGTGGGATGATATCATAAACAAATAATTTCATTTTAATATTTAACTACCAATTTATCTTGCCAATTTTATTGGCATTTTTATTTCTCCTGAAATTGGTATACGCCCTAAGCACTACCACCGGAACAACTACCCATTAAAATCTCCAAGATTTTTTAATAGGTTTTTTATTAATAAATTTTAGGTGTATAAAAACACTTTTCCTAAACTTCCAAAGTTCAATAAAATTCTTTCAAGCATCCTCTTGTCTCGTGGGACATAGTTTGTAGAGGGAAAGATCAGGGTGGCTTAGGGATATTCTCAGCAGTCACATGGACCATTGCTTCTACTCTAAAAATTCTTTGCTACATTCATACAAATAAAGAACTTCTTTCGAACAAGTGGATCCATAAAACATATCTGAAAAATAGAGATATCTGGCAAGTTGAAATCAAAGTTGGGGATTCATGGATGTGGAAGCAACTCTTGAAAGTTCGTGATAAAGTGTTGAATCTCTGTGGTGGTGTATCAAACCTACAATAACTAATCAGATTCTGTTATATAGATTCTAAGCTGAAACTATCAGCCTTATATTATGCCATGTATCCAGCATCAACCAATGTTTTATGGCGTGAAACAATATGGGAACGTCCGAGCTTTCCTAAACATGCTTTTGTTCTTTGGTTAGCTGCTCATGATAGACTTCTTACACAGGATAAACTTCTAAGAATGGGGATTATCAACATCAACCTCTGCAAACTGTGCCCTAGAGCTGTTCTTGAATGTAGAAATCATTTGTTTTTTTATTGTAGCTTTTCAAGAGATATTTAGAATAGAATTATGGACTGGCTTCATTTTAAATAGAGATCTTGTGACTGGTGTTTACTTCTAAACTGGTATAACACCAAGTTGAAGGGAAATGGACTCAAGCACAAGGTTAAGAGGATGACATTGTCAGCAACTGTTTATAGTGTTTGGAGGGAAAGAAATGCAAGGATTTTTTTCTCAAACCAACAAGAGTATTGAGCGTTTGATCAGAGACATAAAAGTTGATGTTCTGTCAATTATTCTCAATAGTGATCAATCGGGGGATTTTAAGCAACTCATGCTAGCTTTGTAATCTGTAGTTAGTATGACTTTTGATCTTGTACTATAATGTGGGATATCTCACATGATGAGTATCGTGATGTACTCTCTTTCTACATTTGGTGAATGAATAAAATCTCTTTTTCATTGACCAAAAAAAGTTAAAAAAATTATTTTTCTAAAATCTAAATATAAGTTTGTTATGAAATCTAGTGAGCCCCAAATACAATTTTTTCAAAATATCTGGACAAAAATAACAAGAATATTTTTTTGAAAATTTCCCAAAACTTTTTGGAAATTGTTATTATTGTTAAACAATTTTCTGATAAAAATAGTTTTATGCAAAGTTGAGAATTATATAAACTAGGAAGAAAGCTATTAATTTTAACTTTGCTACTATGATTTTAGAAGCACTAGGGGGTTTGACCTAGGAGGGGGCAGTGGAGGCGATGTTGCCCAGGAGCGTCACCCCGACCATAAGTCAGGGTTCGACTGCAGGCCCAGCAGGTGATAGAGACCTGGAGTGGACACTACCAGAGACGACCCTCTTCTTTCTTATTTCTAAAGAAAATACCATCCCTATCACCCAACACTGACGGTGGCAGGATTTGAGCGCGCAGTGCTGAAGTCTCCACCCATAGATCATACAATCGCTGCTAGCGCCCTTAGCGCTGATAGTGGCTTAATATAGGGTTTACCTTCTTTAAAAAAGATCACCTACCTCTATTGCTTAGTGTTAGCAGTAGTACGGTGCTAGGAGTCAAGTCTGAAGTACCGGGCCTTCAGGTTTTGGTCCTATCACCAAAAGTGCCCTAGGTGCCGGCAATGGTGAGATATAGGGTTTTGATTTTTTTAATAATTTGTTTAAAAAAGGTTTTAAATTTTCTTAAAAATTTTCAATTAATTTTTTAATCTTGAATTTTTTAGTAAATCATTGATTTGTTAAGATTGCCTACTAGCTCATGTTGGATTTTTCTTATAGATCATCCTTGATGTTACAAAATATATTTTTACACTATATTATAAAAACAAAATTCTTATTAATAAAAGGCTAATTTATCTATTCCAAACACCAGTATCACCATCAAAAAACTTGATTTAATCTATACAACCACCAAATGTAATAAAAATTAGATCTACCCTTAAAAAATCAAAGAGGTGAGCAACCTTAATCTTGCTCTGATATCAATGCTAACCATGCGTAATCACATAAAAATGGATAAATTATTGTTTAGATAGTATCTTTTTCTGGATCTTCTGGAAGGATCACCACACATTCAATCTTCATCTTTGAATAGTGGCCGGAGGGTGACTACACTGATATGGTGGGAAGCCCCACATATCACCCCTTTGCTAATGCACAAATCATAAAATTCAGAGAGGAAGAAGAATACACTAGTATGTTTTTTCCATCTATTTAATCTCTACATAAGTGCATAACTATAGAGTGTAGGAAAAAATCTTACACAATATAAAAGTTTTTTTTGTTAGGGGTGGGGGTAGTATCTACAAAGATTTTTGGGGTCTAATATAGCAATTAAGAATATTTGAGTGTTTTTTAATCATAAAACCTGTGAGAAATTGAATCTTTAGAATAGTACAGTCATATGAGAATTGTTAGAAATGCCATATATATTTTCTAGTTTTAGGGAATTTTCTTAAAAATTTTAACTTGGAAATTTTTTTTAGATATGCTCCTGATTGAATTAGTCTTCAATCTCCAAAAAAAAGTTGTTTCTTACGTATTATCTGAGAAGTTTAAAAATCACCTTTCTTAATGGGGCCATAACGCGTATCTCCAAATTTAACTTAATCCAAACCTATAAATTATAGGTTAGTAGATTAGGTTTTCTATAGATTTTTTTAATGATCTAGGGCTTTCTGGAAAGTATTTGGTGTTGTAATTTTGAACTGAGTAGTAAAGAAAACTTTGGCTAAGGCTAGTATGATAGAGAATTAGAGAGAGAGAGATGTAGAAGAAGATAGAGAATTTGGTGCTTTTGTTTTTTTTTTTATTCATTGCATATCAAATTCTCTCACTCATGGGTTTATATAGACTTGTACATGACCCTTCATATTCCATACATTAACTCTACACATTTACTTTCATAGAATATAAAGAGCCATCTCTTAGAATACTACCCCACTTATTATACTTTGACTCTTAGAATTCCCTTCCACCTAAGATATCACACTATAGCTCTTGGGTTGTTTAGGTTGATAAACACTGATTAGTTCAACACTTCTCCTCAAGGGTTAGCAGGTTTAACACCCATTAGTTCTCGAAGTGTGTAGAAGCGATCCTTTGGCAAAGCTTTGGTGAGAACGTCTGTAGCTTGATCTTCAATTTTGTAGTAGATAACCTCCATCTCCTTTTGAAGTTGTGTTTGGTGAAGTAGGAGTTGACCTCTTCATACTATGCCCTTAGTGCTTGCTTGAGACCGTAGAGCGCCTTGTGGAGCTTATAGACTTTATCCTCAGCTCTTGCAACTTCGAACCCTTGCGGTTGATAGATGTAGACTTCATCTTGTAGCACCCCATTGAGGAATGCCGACTTCACATCAAGCTAGAATACCTTCCATCCTTTGTCAGCAGCTAGAGCAATCAAGAGACGAATTGTCTCTAGTCTGAAGACAGGGGCAAATGTTTCATTAAAGTCTACTCTGGGCTTCTGTGAATAGCCATTCGCCACAAGCCGTGCCTTCTCCTTGTTGATGGACCCTTCAAGGTTCAGCTTAGTCTTATAGACCCACTTGACGCCGATGATTGGCTTGGCTGCAGGTTTCTCTACTAGCTCCCAGGTACCATTTTTATCTATCATGGAGATCTCCTCCTGCATGGCTTTCTTCCAATCTTTTTCTTTGATGGCTTCTTCAAATGACTCAGGCTCCGATATGCAAAAATTACATGAAGCGTAAAGCTCATTAAGATTTCTGTATCTTAATGGAGTTTTATCTTAGGAGGAAGAAGAACTGGGACTAGAGTTAGATTGTGTGCTTGAGGAGCTAGCACTTTATCTTAGTGTGGTTGAGTCGGAGCTTGTTGAACTCGAACCGTTTTGTGGAGTTTGCACTTCTAGCTCTGCATATGGATCTTGGGTGCTCTCTGAATCTAGGTAGATGAAGTTTGTGGGCACCTGCTCCTCCTTCTTGAGATCCCAGTTCCACTTGACTGATTCGTCAAAGACCGCATCCCGTGAGATGATGATCTTTTGATTCTTCAGGTTAAAGAGCCTGTAGCCCTTCGTATGGCTTGTGTATCACATAAAGATACACCTTCTTGTGTTCTCCTCTAGTTTGGATCTCAACTGGCCTGGGATGTGAGCATAACAAACACAACCGAAAACCTTAAGGTAGTTTAAGGAAGATTTTCTACTTGAGAATGCTTCGAAGGGTGTCTTGTCCTTCAATGCTCTTGTTGGACATCGGTTGAGAAGGTACACTGCGGTGTTGACTGCTTCTCCCATGAACTTATAAGGAAGGTTCTTCTCATGTAGGAGACTCTTGGCCATCTCCATGATAGTCCAGTTCTTCCTTTCTGCCACTCCATTCTGTTGAGGAGTGTATGGACATGTGGTTTGCTTCTCGATGCTAAGGTTGCTGCAGTAGTCCTTGAACTTTGTTGAAGTGTACTCTCCATCCCGATCACTTCGAGTCTTCTTGATCTCCAGGTCTGTTTGTCTTTCCACCATTGCTTTGTACTTTTGGAAGACGGTGAAATGAAAGCTTCTGATTTGAGCCTCAAAAAGTAGACCCAGGCCATCCTGCTAAAGTCATCAATAAAAGTGATAAAATATTTGTTGCCGACCAGGGACTCCGTCTTCATTGGACCACATAGGTCCGTATGGATCAACTCTAAAGGCTTTGTTGCCCTCCATGCTCCTTCCTTTGGGAACTCACCTCGGTGCTACTTGCCTTTCATGCAACTGGAGCAAACACCTTCAACTCCTTCTATGGTTAGGAGTCCATACACCATTTCTCTGCTTTGAAGAGTCTTGAGGCTTTGGAAGTTGAGATGCCCGAGCCTCTTGTGCCATAGCCAGTAGGAGTTCACCTCTTCGACCTTTAGAACTTGAGTGTTCAAGTAGTACAGTGAGAGAGGAAAACTTCTGTTGGGTTGCATCTTGACTTTGGCCACCAAGTTGTTAAAACTCCTATCATCATAGATCTTCACTGCTTGATCACCAAAAACTAGAAAATAACCATTACGGAGCATTTGACCTACACTTAACAGATTTTCCTCTAGACCCGGTACAAGAATTACATCCTTAATGTATCTTTTCCTTTCTTTGTATTTACAACCAAGATACTCTTTCCTTCAGATTTTACAATATTCCCATTTACCATCTTAACACTACCAAGATAGGATGTGCCTAAGTCTATCAACAGTGACCGGTTCCCGATCATGTGGTTACTACAACCACTGTCAATATACCAAAGACTACCATCACTATCTTTTCCTCCATGAAAAGCAAAGAAAACATTACCTTTGTCGTCCTCTTCTTGGTTTAGAAAGACTTGCCGGCAGTTTTGGTTTTGATTTCCTTGAGCCCTGCACTGCTCTTTGGTATGCCCAAATCTGGAGCAGTTGGTGCACTTGGGCTTCCCCTCGAACCAGCACTTCCCTTGATGAGACTTGCAACAAGTTCTACATGTGGATTTGCTACCTTGTTGGGAGTTGCAACTTTGTTGTTGTTGTTGAGGCTTTGGAGCAAAATTGGGCTTGCCTCCTTTCTTCTTCTTCTTTTGCTTCTACCTCTGTTGTTGATTTGAGCTCATATTGAAGCTTGGGAAGACTCTCTCCATGGTAGAAGCTTCATTCCCCTTCTCAAAGCTTTTGGTCAAACGCCTTGATGGATGCGATTGCCTCTTGTAATGAAAGATTCTCCATATCTTTTGTTTCTTCTATCACACTTACAATGGGGTCATATCTACTAGAGAAAGAAATAAGAATTTTTTAAACTACTCTTTGATTTGTTACATCTTTACCATATGTTTTTAATTGATTTATAACATTGGTGAATCTAGTAAGAAAATCATCGAGTCTTTCATCTACTCTCATAGAGATTTGCTCAAACTCTTTTCTAATAGTTTGAAGCTTAACCGCCCGTACCTTTTCACTTCCACGGAACTCTTCTTGGAGGATGTCCCACGCTGCCTTTGCTATCTCCTCATTGGAGATCCTAAGGAAGATGGAGTCGGAGACGACATTTTGGATCAACCCAAGGGCTTTGGCATCCCTCATGTAGTTGAGCTTTAATGTCTTCTGCTCCGCCAGGGTGAGAGAGTCTTCGTCTTCTGGCACCTCGAAACCTTTCTCCACCAGCTTCCAAAGGTCATGCGCTCTGAATATTATCCTCATCTTAATCCGCTAAAAATCATAGTTTTCCCCGGAGAAGATTGGTGTTCATATCTCGTCGGACGTAGGTTTTGGGTCGGACTTAATGACTATTGGGTCAGCCACTTGAACCCGAGATGAAGTTGGAGAATCGACGGTTGTATTGGTCATTTTGAGGAGGCTATTTGGAAGAGTTTTGGTAGCGGGTGTTGGTGTTTTTATAGAGCTAGGGTTTCTTTACACTCAGTTGTCGTAATGAAGCTATGATACCATGTTGTAATTTTGAACTGAGTAGTGAAGAAAACTTTGGCTAAGGCTAGTATGATAGAGAATTAGAGAGAGAGATGTAGAAGAAGATAGAGAACTTGGTGCTTTTGTTTTCTTTTTTTTATTCATTGCATATCAAATTCTCCCACTCATAGGTTTATATAGACTTATACATGACCCTTCATATTTCATACATTAACTCTACATATTTACTTTCATAGAATACAAAGAGTCATCTCTTAGAATACCACCCCACTTATTATACTTTGACTCTTAGGATTCCCTTTCACCTAGGATATCACACTATAGCTCTTGGGTTGTTTAGGTTGCTAAACACTGATTAGTTCAACATTTGGGCATTTGGAGAAAGATTCGGACCAACTTGTAAAAGAGATTGCCAATTAGACAGGGTTCTTTCCCTTTTCTAAGTAATTTTTTTCCTAATTTTCAACATCATTTTTATGAGAATTAGTTTGTACAGGACGTTCGAGGCAATTTTTTTCAAAATGAGGGTGATTCGTGTTTCTTTTGCTGCTGCGGTTTATAACATTTGGAAAGACCGGAATAAAAGGCATTTTAACTACTTGAATTCATGTGTAAATGTTATTGTCAAGAGGGTAAAAGTTGATGTTTAATTGTATGAGAAGCCCTCAATGTCAACATTGGATTGAGACTTTGTATGTGATTATATGTGCTGGGTATGCCCTTTGGTTGGGTACTTAAATGCTCAGTTTGGTAATGGAAGATATTGTTGGATTTTTTGGTCAAAACCGCTTTCCAAAAATGAGTTTTTAAACTATATATATATATATATATATATATATAAACTACAAGTACTTTTCATAAATACTTAGTAGCCTAGTGAAAAGTTTATGTTTTGGTATTTCAAAAGGTCCCTTGTTCGAGCCTTGCTAACGGTAAGCCAAGAAGTGTTTTATTTGAATTAATCCATCATAAGTTCTAGTGGGTCGTGGGCCGTTGGTCATGGATCATGGGTCGTGGGCCGTTGGTCATAGGCCGTAGGCCGTGGGCTAATGGGCCGGGGATCGGGGCTAATCGGGCTGAGGCGCTAAGTGGCGTTTTGTTATAACAGCATTAAGAGCAATTTAATGCATTGATGTTATAATCTTAATTGTCATTAAGAATTATAACGGTCACATTAATTGCTAGTGACTCTTGAGCTGGCCTTAGAGGCCTATAAATAGAGCCCTTGGTCAGCTCTTGGTTACTGCTGGAAACTCTCTCGCGAGCGTGGAATATGAACGTCGGTATAGAATACGAATGTCGGTATACACACGTGAGCTTGGAAAACAAACATCGAATCAACATTATTGTTGCTATTATTGTACTACTGCTGCAGAACTGTGCCCACAGGAACCCTGAAACCGAAAGGTTTTGAACCGAAAGGTTCTGAGATCGAGAAGATCTTTTACCTTGACTGAAAGGTCTTACAGATCGAGGAGATCTTAACGGTACTGGGTTAGTGCATACTAGAGTACTATACTGCTGTTCCAAGAAGCAGTTTGGCCTTAGGATCCTTGCACCGGAGTAGGGCAAATATTGCTTTAAGCACAGCATTTCATAAACGCACAGTAGTTAATTGAAAAATTTAAACTAACAATGCATTATCCTTCAATGTTCAATTCCATATTTAACCTTAATTTCCAACAATCTTAAAGTAATATTTCAGATTTACTAATGGATCCTGCGAGAACTCTTGGAGTGGACTGTCTCAAGTTAGAAAACTTTGATGGATCTAACTTTAACGCATGGCGTCGAAAAGTAATTTTTGGGATGCAACTCCTAAAAATCTACTATGTGGTTTCTAAGAAGAAACCTGACTTTGAAGAAGACTCAGAGTCTGAAGCCTCTTGGGATAAAGATGATTATTTCTGTAGGAGTTATCTCCTTAACTGTCTAGCTGATCATCTGACGGATGCTTACACCAACAAGCTATCTGTAAAGGAAATATGGAATACTCTGGAGGAGCAATACAAGGATGAGAAGAAGCTTTCCAAGTCTCACCTCATTGATAAATTTCTAGACTTCAAGTTTGAAGATGACACTGAGGTTTTGCCTCAAGTTAAAAAACTCAAAAAGCTTGTTATGAAGCTGAAGGATGAACAGATCAGTCTTTGTCAAAACTTTATTTCTGGTACAATTGTCAACAAGCTTTCTCCATCTTGGATGTCGTTCTCCACGAACATCCGAAGAAGGAAAAGACAGGTGACTTTATTTGATTTGAAGAGGTTCATTCGGATCGAGGATGATATTCGGACTCGTACAAAGAATAAGCTCCTAGCTAAGTAGAAGGCGTATATGGTGGCTGCTAACTCTGAGAATGGTACCAATTCTTCTAAGAAAAAGAAGTCTTTTAATAAAAAAAAGAATCATAATCCAAAGAACCTGAATGTTCAAAAGAATGATTTCAAGAAGAGCGGCAAATGCTTCAATTGTGGGAAGCAAAGACATTTTGCCAAAGACTACAAAGCACCAAAGAATGGAATAGTACACAATGTTAATCAACTTGATAATTGTGTGGCTATGCTCTTTCAGGTGACAACTCCCAACAAAGTCTCTGGTTGCTGGTTAGATACAGGTGCTACTTGTCATGTCTGCTCCAACAGAGATTTGTTCTCTTTTTATATTGCTACCAAAGAGAACGTATCAATGGCTGATCGTTCTGTGGTTCCTATTCTCGAAACTGGGACTGTGGTGCTGACTCTTTCTTCGGGGAAGACTCTCAAATTGAAGGATATGAAACATGTTCTCTCAATTGCCAAAAACTTAATCTCTGGAAGGCTGCTGTGTGACGCTGGTACGAAGCTGGATTTCCAAGGAGGAAAGGCTGTGTTATCTTTTAAGAAAATGTATTTTAGCAATGCATATCATATTGATGGCATATATAAGATCAGTACTATTGTACCCAACTCAGTTGTAAATGAAGTATCCTCTTCTGCTTACTCCTCTGTATTATGGCACAATAGACTAGGATATGTAAATTATAGAAAGCTATCTAGCATAAAGAAGTTAGGATTACTTCCGAAATATGGGGGTAACAAACCTGACAAGTGTGAAGTCTGTGCACAAGCAAAGCTGATAAGAAAGCTATTTCCAAGTGTCACAAGGAGCACCAACCTATTGGATTTGATTCACTTAGATACTTATGATTTCAAGAGCTTTGTCACTCGAGGCGGCATGAAGTACCTCATCACCTTCATTGGGGAGAGGCTTTGCTAATGGCAAACTAGATTCTGAACAGAGTACCTTATTTCAAAACTGATAGTACTCCTCATCAGTTATGGTTGGGATATCCAGATCCTTTGGATAGTCTCAAAGTGTGGGGGTGTCTCGCATATGTTCGAGTTTCAGATATCAGAAGGCCTAAGCTAGGACCAAAGGCAAACAAATGTGTGTTTCTTAGCTTTGCTGAAGATAGTGATGCTTGCAGGTTCCTTGATCTTGGAGTCAACTCCATCATTGAAGCTCGGGATGTAGAATTCTTTGAGGATAAGTTTATCAAAGATAAAAGATTATTGGTCAAAGATATAGCAGAGAATGCTAGTACGTCAGACGCAACAGAGGAGCCAGTTTTGCGAGAAACTAAAAATGTCATTGATGAAGGAGTTACTGAACCATCTTCCAAGCGTGTCAGAGACTGAAAGATTTTGGAGATGATTTCATCACCTATAATGTGGAAGGAGACCCACAGACTTTTCAAGAAACAATGCAGTTAACTGACGTTCTTCTGTGGAAAGAAGCTACAGATGATGAGATGGATTCATTGATTCAAAATCACACGTAGGAGCTGGTGGATGTACCTGAAGGTACTAGGTTATCAGTTGCAAGTGGATCTTCAAGAAGAAGCTTCGTCCTAATGGTACTATTGAAAAGTACAAAGCAAGACTGGTGGTGAAATGATTCTCTCAGAGATAAGGAATAGACTTCTTTGACATCTATGCACCAGTTTGCAGGATCACTACCATCAGAGTGCTTATCGCATGGGCGGCAATAAAAAGGTTCGTCATACATCAGATGGATATGAAGACTGCCTTTCTTAATGGAGACCTCACAGAAGAGATCTACATGGAGAAACCAGAAGGACTTGATGCTCCAGCTGGTAAAGTTTGTAAACTTATTAAGTCTCTATATGGACTTAAGCAGGCACCGAAACTCTGGCATGAGAAGTTTGATGGGGTTGTTCGCAACAATGGGTATCAAGTCAGTGAGTCTGACAAGTGCCTATACATTAAGGTCGCTGAAGGGAAGACGGTGGTTATCTGCCTCTATGTGGATGATATGCTTATTGTCGGGAGTGATTTGGAGATAGTAACATCTACCAAGAAATTTTTATCAGCTCAGTTCAGCATGAAGGACCTTGGAACTACGGACGTGATTCTTGGAATCAAAATCATATACTCTGAAGAGGGTATTGGATTGTCCTAATTAATCTCATTATGTCAAGAGCATGCTAAGAAAGTATGACTACTACGACCTATCAGAACTATCAGTGCCATATGATTACAACAATAAGTTTTGATCGAACACTGGAAGACCAGTAGAGCAGCTAAGGTACTCAAAGATAATTGGAAGTCTTATGTACGTGATGAGCTGCACAAGGCCAGATATAGCATTTGCTGTAGGAATGCTTAGTAGGTTCACAAGTAATCCTGAAAAGCTTCACTAGGATGCTGTCCAGAGATTGATGAGATACTTGAAAGGAACTATAGGTCCGGGCCTATTCTACACTAGATATCCGGCTATAATCGAAGGCTATTCAGATACGAGCTGGTGTTCAGAACCAGATGAGTGCAGATCTACTAGAGGTTTTGTCTTCACCATGGGCGGAGCTGGCGTCTCGTGGAAATCTAAGAAGCAAACTATGATTGCACAGTCATTGATAGAATCTGAGTTCTTCATATTCTGTGCTGTAGGAGATGAAGCTGAGTGGCTCAGTTATATTCTCTGAGACCTTCCATTGACATAATTGTAAGGCGTAATTACAATCTATTATGATAATCAGGTAACGGGTGCTGTGGCAGCAAACTCGTTGTTTAATGGAAAGAAGTGGACCATTCATCTGAAGCATGGCTATTTGAGAGAACTCATTTGTCAAGGAGTCATCTCGATGATTGACATTCGGTCTTCAGAGAATGTGGCTGATCCTTTGACTAAAGGTCTGAAAAAGTACATAGTCGAAAGGACGTCTGCTGCAATGGGTCTCAAAGTTTTGTATGTCTTACAAATACTTATCATGTTCATCCAATTTTTAGTTCAAAGCTTACGCTACTAATAATAAAGATAACTGGTTCAAAAGTCAAGTAAGATTTGCAAAGTTTGGTGATTCTTACAAACACTTACCATTTCATCAAGTTATTAGTTTAAAGCTTACGCTACTAATGACAAGATGATTGGTTCAAAAGTCAAGTAAGATTTATAAGTAAAATCCTATCATGTAAAGAGGTTGGCTGTTAAGCCTTAATGGGTTCAAAGCATTTCGGATGCGGGATGTTGGATAGGTAACATGCCTAAAGGACTCACCGATAATCCTATCATATAAAGAGGTTGGTTGTTAAGCCTTAATGGGTCCAAAGCATTTCGGA
The DNA here is from genome assembly GCA_022839385.1 of Asparagus kiusianus. NCBI lineage: Eukaryota > Viridiplantae > Streptophyta > Magnoliopsida > Asparagales > Asparagaceae > Asparagus > Asparagus kiusianus. The sequence continues at coordinate 397,472 of BQKN01062342.1, forward strand.
TACGGGGTGTTAGATAGGAAACACGCCTAAAGGACTCACCTAGAATCCTATCATGAGAGAGGATGGCTCTTAAGCCTTAATGAGTTCAAAGCATTTCGGATGCGGGATGTTTGATAAGAAACATGCCTAAAGAACTCAACTATGCCTGGGTGGAGATTTGGCCGTCTCATATGGTGTCTTGTGGAAAGATACCTAGAGCCCTAGCAGAAATTAGGACTAGCACAGGGCCATAAATGCGCAAAGGCAAAGGCAAATGTGGTTCAAAGTGAAAACTACCATAGATAAGTTTGATCTTGTGTGATCGTTGGATTTTAGACATGTACTAGTTCAAGTCTCTACGACACCATGCATCTATCTTCTATTCAGTTAGTCTAAGGGGGATTCAAGTCCTTGCGACATCTACCTTATGCACAACGATTGAAACGACGGCACCATAACACGATACTAGTTTAAAAACTTGTGGGGGATTATTGTATTTTTTGGTCAAAACCGCTTTCCAAAAATAAGTTCTCAAACTATATATATATTAACTACAAGTACTTTTCATAAATGCTTAGTAGCCTAGTGGAAAGTTTATGTTTTGGTATATCAAAAGGTCCCTTGTTCGAGGCTTGCCAACGGCAAGCCAAGAAGTATTTTATTTGATTTAATCCCTCATAAGTTCTAGTGGATCGTGGGACATGGGACGTGGGTCGTGGGCCGTGGCCCAATGGGCCAGGGATCGGGGCTAATCGGGCTGAGGCGCTAAGTGGCGCTTTGTTAGGCGCGCTTTGCACTTCGCATGGGGTATCGGGGCGAGGTGGCACTGTTTGGCGTCATGTTGGCTGCCACTATGGTCGCCACGAAGGTTGCCTCGTAAGCTGCTTCGCAGCATGTGTACGAGCTACGTATTCGTACGAGGGTGACCCTAGCGATCTCGTAGTTTGACAATGTTCGTTCATTCGACGAGGTTCATCTGTCATACGAGGTTCGCCTGTTTGACGATGTTTGTTCGTTCGACAAGGTTCGTCTGTCATACGAGGTTTGCTTGTTTGACGAGGTTCGTCTATCATACGAGGTTCGCCTGTTTGACGAGGTTCGCTTTTTCTACGAGGTTCGCTTGTTTGACTATGTTCGCTCGTTCGACGAGGTTCGTCTGTCATATGAGGTTTGCCTGTTTGACGACGTTTGTTTGTCAAATGAGGTTCGTCTGATTTCCTGAGAAGTGACCCTCGCGTTTCGTAGCAACGCGTCCATTGATTACCTCGTATTCAGCAGTTACAACAGTATTAAGAGCAATTTAATGCATTGATTTTACAATCTTAATTATCATTAAGAATTGTGACGGTCACATTAATTGCTAGTGACTCTTGAGCTGGCCTTAGAGGCCTATAAATAGCGCCCTTGGGCAGCTCTTGGTTGCTGCTGGAAACTCTCTCGTAAGCGTGGAATATGAACGTCAGTATAGAATACGAACGTCGGTATACACACACGAGCTTGGAAAACGAACGTCGAATCGAAGTTGTTGTTGCTGTTGTTGTACTGTTGCTGCAGAACTGTGCCCGCAGGAACCCTGAAACCGAAAGGTTTTGAACCGAAAGGTTCTGAGATCGAGAAGATCTTTTTCCTTGACCGAAAGGTCTTACAGATCGAGGAGATCTTAACAGTACCGGGTTGGTGCACATCAGAGTACTGTACTGCTGTTCCTGGAAGCAGTTTGGCCTTGGGATCCTTACACCGGAGTAGGCCAAATATTACTTTAAGCACAGCGTTTCACAAACGCACAACAGTTAATTAAAAAATTTAAAATGATAGCACATTATTCTTCACTGTTCAATTTCAGATTTAACCTTAATTTCCAACTGATATTTCATTTACCAAAAAATAGAACATCCCTTTTTCGAATTTGTTGTTCAAAATCAAAGTCCATGATTCGATTACGTCTACAGATCGTTTTGATGCTGTGATTTTCATTCATATTTTAACATTTTCTATTTATAAATAAATACAATACATATATTTCCTAAAAGCACTTGCTTAAATCACGTTAATTTTTGCGTATTTGCGATTGCTCGATCTTAAATGTCTATTTTCTGATGGTATGATTGTTTGAGCGCTCGATTTCTGACTCTTCTATATGTATATGTGTCTTCTGTAACAATTAGTCCCAACTATAAGCCGAGGAGGCCATCGCTTTGAAAGAGGACTCATCGATGAAGCGCTCTTGCTCATCTCAATTACAATGATGTTGTAATGTTGGCTAAGTTGTTAAATGAAATAGAGGCATGACGTATAACAACCTTGAACGTTAATTCCAATGATTGAGCGTCATAAGCATTATAAGCCTGATCAATCCTATATATGCCGGCGCCAAATTCAGTAAGTACTACGATTAGTGGAAGGTTGCATGTTTGCATCTAGTAAAAGGATATAGTAATGGTCCGTTTGTTTCCCTTTTTTTTAAGAGGAAACTCTGTCACAGTTCTGAAAAATATTAGAACTGTGATAGTTTTCAAGCCAAAACACTTTTTAAAGAACTGTGGCAACTTTTAAACCAAAACACTTCTTAAAGAGTTCTGACATTTTTCAAAAGTATGATAGGGTTTCCTGTTGGAAAAGAAGGAAACACTAGTAAAAAGATGACCAGCCCCAACGGGTGTATACAACCGTTGGGGCTGGATTTATCAGCCCCAACGGGTTAAACCGTTGGGGCAAAGTGGATTTGCCAAAAACCCAACGGAGGGAATTTTCCCCCCATTCTTTTTCGCGAAAAAAAAAGAAAAAACGAAGAAATCCCCCACAGACCCCCCAAAAGCCCCGTTCGATCTCTCTCTCCCTCCCCCCCTCTCTCTCTCTCATCAAAAAATCGGTCCCCCCCTGAGTTCGTCGCCGCTGCCGTTGCCTTCTCTGATCGGAGTTCGTCGCCGCTGTCGTTGCCTTCTCTGATCGGAGTTCATCGCCGCTGCCGTCGAGCCTGAGACTTGAAGTTCGTCGCTGCTGCCGTATTGGGCCCTGAGTTTCGTCGCCGCCGTCGAGCCTGCATTGCGCCTTCTCTGAACTAGGGTTTTTTGAACTCGCCGCTACAGTCGCTGTTCGCTACCTCCGTCGGAGATCGCCGCCGCCATCGAGCCCTGTACTTTTCCGCCGAATCCCCAAAAAAAACTCTAGTTCTTCCTCCCAAATCGGACCTCACCGCCTCTCCTCCTCCTCATCTTCGCCGGACAATTGACTTGTAAGTCCTCTTAACTCTCAATTTCATTCTCACAGCTCGATCTACGTTCTCTCCAGTCTGATGATCTTGCTTTGAATTTTTGTTGTTCTTCAGTTGATTGACCTAATTTTATTTTTCTAGGTGTCTAATTTATTTTATATTTTGCAGTCTAGTTGACTGATGTCAGCGGCAATAGTAAAGAAGAAAAAGTAGGGTCTTGAACTTTTTTGAGGAAGTTAAAGGATTAAGGTAAAACACATATTATTGTTTTTCGTTATATTAACGAGATGGTGGCATACTTATATATTGATCATCGAAGTTGTAAGGGTTATGTTAAGCTTTAAAATTATTATATTAAACACATTGTCATGTTTGGTTCATTATACAATTTTTAAAAAAATTTGTTCATGATATATTTTCCCCCACCCAGTGTAAAATTTGTTATTTTAGCTCTCAATTTCCCGTTAAGGAGAACATTACTGCTTGTTAGGATTCTTGAGCCAATCCTTCAGAGACCCATTCTCCATGAATTCATAGACTAAATATCAGTTTTCTTCTCCTGTACAAATTCTAAGGAGGCTTATAATATTGTACAAGATTGAGTTTGTGCAGTATGTTAACTTCCTGTGACATATCCTTGCTTATCTTCTTGATTGCACACACATTTTCAACGATTATTCCCTTATACACTAATCCTTGTATCCTGCACCCTGAGCTGAAATATGAAAGTGACAACTGAGAATAGATACGGTCTGCTTTCAAAACTTTGTGAGAAAATTGTTGCATAGTTAGTACATTGCACATGATATCAAGGAGGCCCATTTATTATCTGTTAATTTACCCCCACTCCACCAAACCCAAAAAAAATAAAAAACAGATCCTGTGAGGCCTATTTCATATGTTTGATTATTATTGTATCTACACATCTGTGAGAGTGGCTTATGAATAATTTGTAGACAAAATGGATCTAAGTCTCAAGATACTTGTATTTGAAATTTAAGGCAATGCGTAACTGTGTTAATTTCAAGCTAATGTCTAGATCGAGTTTTTAATTTTTAATTGGCCAGTTGTTATCATTTAATTTCTAAGAGGTAATTGGTAGTCAGTGTTAGATTTTTGCTATGTTCTTTTACTGCTTGAAATATAACTAGTAAGCATATATTATGTGAAAATTTCATACACATAATAAATATTTGATGCACTAGGTATGTTTCACATTTATGAAAATTGTGATTAAATTTAAACAAGTAAATAAAATTTATTTATACCAAACTATATAGTTTTTATAATTTTTTGAAAATTAGTGCAAGCGTGCTTAATTTATGAGTTGTTATCACTAACTCTGTCTTGGTTAGGTTATCATGGCTCGTGACTATATCAGAGTTAAGGACTGGATGTATGTGAATCGTGAAAAACGCACAAAGCCTGAGTTCATTGAAGGAGTTACTTTTTTTTTGAACTTTGTACGTGAACACGATAAGATCCAATATGGCATGATTCTTTGTCCGTGTAGCCATTGCGGGAATACTTTGTATCGCAAAGAGGAAGATGTAGAACTTCACATTGTCAAGTATGGTTTTATTAGAGGTTATACAACTTGGGTATATCACGGAGAAATTCTAACTCCTATTAATGTTGAAGAAGAAGAAGAAGAAGTTGACGATATTAACTTGTTTCCGGAAGAGGAGATGGAGGAAATGGTAGAGGTTGCTTTCGGTGACCCTAATCATGTTGAAGATAGTCCTCCCAGATAAGAACAATATGTAGATGAGTATGAGAAGTACATGAATGATGCTAGGAGACCGATTTATGAGAATGAAAAACATTCCACGCTGTCATGGTTCGTTCAACTTTTCCAGATTAAGTGCCTAAACAAATGGAGCAACAAGTCATTCACGATGCTTCTTAAATTCCTAAAAGATTCTATGCCTGCTGGGAATAATGTCCCTGATAGTTGGTATGAAGCTCAAAAGATAATGTCTAATCTGGGTTTAAATTGTGAGAAGATTCATGCATGCCCCAATGATTGTGTACTGTATTGGAAAGAAAACTCATATAAGAAAGAGTGTCCTACTTGTGGGGTGTCCAGATATAAGAAGAAGGCACATACTAGCAAGAATAACATACCTCTCAAGGTAGTACGATATTTTCCTATTACACAGAGGTTGCAGAGACTTTACAAGTGTAAGAAGACAGCGGTGGCAATGACCTGGCATGATCGTGCTCTTCCAAGTGAAGATGGTAAAATGAGTCATCCAAGAGATTCACCTGCATGGAAGAATTTCGACAAGTTACATCCAATATTTAGTCAGGATCCTCGTAATATCAGGCTCGGACTAGCTAGTGATGGCTTTTGCCCCTTTAGTTTTAATGGTAATCCACACAGCACATGGCCGATTGTAATGATTATTTATAATCTCTCACTGTGGCTGGCTATGGATCAATCATATTTTATGATGCCTCTTTTGATTGATGGACCCAGTTCACCGGGAAATAATATCGACGTTTATCTCTGACCTCTCATTGAAGAGTTACGGTCTTTATTCATTGATGGTGTGGAGACATATGATGCAGATAAAGGGGAAACCTTCATAATGCATGCAGCCTTAATGTGGACAATTAATGATTTTCCTGCATATGGAATGCTATCAGGATATTCTGTACATGGTTATAAAGCATGTCCATATTGCCACATGGATACAACATCGACATGGTTGCCTTTTAGCAAAAAGATATGTTATTGTGGTCATCGACGTATATTGAAAGAAGACCATCTCTATAAGGATGATGATGTTCACTTTGATGGTACTACAGAGCACCGAAAGGCTCCAGTCCCCTTATCTAGAGAGGACATACTTGCTCAATGGAATGATTATGAAAATGTGATTTTTGGAAAAGTAAAGGAAAGACAGGAAAAGCCACAAAGATGGAATAAGAAAAGTATTTTCTTTGAACTACCATATTGGGTGACAAATACAGTGCGTCACAATTTGGACATCATGCACATTGAGAAGGGGGTATCTGAGCAAATACTTAACTTGCTTCTTTTTTTAAGATGGAAAATCGAAAGATAACCTACAAGCTTGGAGAGATCTACAACACTTAAACATTAGAAAAGAGTTGCACCCTATACCTAAATTAGGTAAACCGGGAAAATTTGTACTCCCCAATGTCGTTTATCATATGTCAAAAATAGAAAAGAAAATATTTTTGGAGGTATTGCATGAGCTGAAGGTTCCTACAGGGTTTTCTGGATCATTTAATAAGAAGATAAAGACTGTAAAAGGCAAGATAGATGGGTTGAAGAGTCACGATCACCATGTTATTATGGAGCACCTTCTCCCACTATCCCTTAGGGCTTCGCTTCCTGAATCTGTTGGTTTAGTGATCAATGAACTTTGCAGGTGTAGGCGTATAAAACTGCCTATAGGTCCCGTTATACAGCTCGACGACGCTAATTCGACCAAACGGACCATCGGGCGACATATCCAAACAAGACCGTTAGCTCGCCAACGTCAAAGCCAAGCCATACGCAACGGAGCAGGTTAACGAGACGACGAAGCTAACAAATCGCACCCAAGCATTGGAATGCATCCACTCGCACGCGGAATCAAACCAACGTTTTGGGGAATCACCGAGTCATCTAAACAAGAGCGAACTCGGTGATACAACGATCGAATCAAGATCAATTCCGGACTCGAACTCAGAAGCGGATTAACTGCTACATTTGGAATCAAGTCAACAAATCGATTCCAGATCAAGTCAACCACAAACCGAATCAAATCCGAACAACGGAGAACCGGAAACAACCGAACAACGAAACAACGGAAAACCCACCTAAGGGGGCTCGGCCAAAGCCGAGCCACCCATGGGTGGCTCGGCCAAGGCCGAGCCACCTGTGGGTGGCTCGGCCAAAGCCGAGCCACCTGTGGGTGGCTCGGCCAAGAGCCGAGCCACCCACAGGTGGCTAGGCCCAGTTCTGTGCCCGGGGCACAGTCTCGAGCGCCTATAAATAGGCCTTGTGCTCATTTGTTTCGGAGGTTGGATTTTAGAGGAGGCGAAGCCCTGCAGGATTGAAATCTCAGATCTAAAAAAGATTGGAGCTTTAGAAGATTGAAGACTTGGACTTCCAGATCCGGTGCTCGGCGATCGTCAACGCCAAATAAGGCAAGAGTTCGAGAGGGATCGGATCTGAGATCTACACGATTTTCCTCCGGATCTAAGCTTGGTTCTTAGATCCCGAGAAGAGATTCGAATTCGCTTGGTCGATTTCGACACTTGGGCTATTATTTCCTTGGTGAATTAGTACCCCACCCGGCTATTATTTCCTTCGTGAGATAATACCCGTCCTATCGTGTAGATCCGACCGGATCGAGATCACGCGGTGGTCCACGACAAACAACCCCGGCGCAGGCAAAGAACCCACACAAAACGAGTGACCGCAAAACAGGAGCTCGCGATTCGTTCGACAAACAAGGATAAAAATTGTAATCTTTCTTTTTTGTATTTTGATTTTTATTGTAACCGGATCTTATAAAAAGACCGGATTTTTGTAATCGATAAACTATTACAAGAGTGTGCAATGACATCAATGAAGAAAGACGTGATTTTTCCCGCGAACAATCTGGCGACCACAGTGGGAGCCACCGATCTCGCCGACGAGATCGTTGCGTCGCAGCCGCGGATCCTAATCCCGGTCGAGGAGGAGGTCGAGTACGAGTTCGACCAACAGAAGTTCGAGGAGTACGTGTCCTCGTCCGGATCAACCTCCCCCCACAAGTCCAAGTCTCCAAAGTTCTCCTCCAAGAGGAAACTTCGTTGGTACGAAGATGTTGAAGCTACCAACGAAGATCTTGCCCCGTTTAATGCTGAAGCTGCATTGGGTGAGATCCCTCCAACCTCCAACCAGGTCGGATCTGCTCTGGCCAACTCTTCTGCCGTAGAAGGCGTGATGACTCTCTCGAAGAGAGCCCGCCAAAGGCAACATCAACGGCTTGCGAAACAATTCGCAAAGGCGATAGAATCCGTGGACGGAGTCTGTTACAAGGCGGATCTGAAGAGCAAAAGAGGCAAACAGCCTCAACAGCAGATGAATGGCGCCTCTTCCAAGCCGCCGACAACAGAATGGGTCCGCGTCAAACGGAACCGATCAACGCTGGAAGAGCGCATTCGTAAGCGCCGCGCACTATCAGCGCAAGTACGGGCTTAAATTGAAGAAGCCCGTAGAAGGTTGCAGAAGGAGGTGGCAAAGAAACCGCCCCCAACCCGCCAAGTATGGAGGCCGAAATCTGAAACGGCAATTCAGGTTAAGGCACAATCGTTACAGCCTTCGAAGCAGGTTCAATCTCCGGCGAGCCAACTCAAATCGCCGATGATCCCTACAATCGCTCCGGGAGATCCTGCGGAACCATCCCGAAGAAGAAGGTCAATTTTGGAACGCCTCGCTCCAAACCCCGATGAAAGAGGCAAAGCTCCAATTCAAGATCGTTTGGGCCCAATGAGAGAGCCCCGAACGACTCAACATGCTGGGGGTCGCTATCACTCTCAGCATGACAAGGAGTTCACGGCACCCAAGCGCACTACCTTGCGCATCGAAGTTCGGAAGCCCGTCGAGAATTCACGCCCACAAAGGCACGTTTCGAGACGAGTGACTCTCGAAAGTCCAAATAAGGCGATTCGCCCCCAGAAGGAAACGTTGTCGTCTGATGACGATGATGTTATACCTGGGAAATCGTGCCAACACGCGATAGGTTGCTCCGACTTTCATACGGACGAGCTGTACTATCGTGCTGGGGGTACGAACAGAGCCAGAAAGAGAAGTCCTCGTAGGCTCGAAGCTCAGTGTCCTTGTTCCAAACTCATTCGGGCGGTATTGTCTCAGTGTAATTGCACTAAGACGGTCCCCGAAAGAGTTTCGGTGTTCGAGAGGCTCAGTACCGAAACGCCAAAGCCAAGGCCTACGCGTTTCCAGCGAAGAAGAACGGTGATTGAAGACGGAGAATTCCCGAGGGTCACCGCTAATATGACCAACAAGGGGACATTGGCACGGGATGATCTCGAGTCGATTCTGAATGCATCCCAGCGTCTAACCCGTTTGCAGTCCAGAGCCATCTCACGAAGGACGTATGGCAGGGTTCAGATGAGACCACCTTCAGAAGATGAGGAATCAGATGATTGCTCTGCGGTTGCATCTGACAACACTGTATCCAGCGAAGGAGAACCCCGCGAGTCATTCATGATAAGCGCGGAACAAGTGGCCAAGATGCTTGAAGAAGCCATGGCCAAACAACAGGAGACCTTCAGGCTCGAGATGCAGATGGCCATGCAGACCATGAGGGAGATGCATGAGCAGCAAATCCAGGCACTGAGGAACCAGCAAGGCGAACCAAGCCACCGTAATCAGGTTGTTCAAGAAGTTGAGCATACGGATACGGATGAAACTCGCAATGCCGATGACCCTCCCATCAACGCAGGGGGTGGTAATGAGGATGCCAACAAAGATACAATTGAAAACTTGAAGATCAAAAGCCTCGAGAGCAAAATTAATACCTTGATGTCCGCTCAAGAGGTGAAGAAAACGGGCATTCCTTGTCCATACCCAAGGGAGTGGGATTCAATCCCCTATCCGGTGAAGTTTAGTCTAATCAACTTCACGCCGTTCGATGGGAAAGGTTCCCCCACTCAGCATTTGATTTATTTCAAATCGCACCTGGGTGTTATCTCTGGCAACGAGCCTCTAATGGTGCGGTCATTCGTTGGCACTCTTCGTGGAGCCGCCTTCGATTGGTACCGCCGCCTCAAGCGAGGTAGTGTGAGCAGCTGGGACGATATGGAGACCATGTTCCTCACCAACTTCTTCGACGACGACACCGAGATATCCATCGGAACGTTGCTCGACGAGAAACAAAAGGATGGGGAGTTAGTCGAAACCTTCGTCAAAAGGTTCCGGAACAAAGCGTTAAATTGCCGGGACCCGATCACGGAGGAGTTCATTCTCCAGACCTGCCACAACAATCTTTCGTTGGATGTGTTGGAAGCAATGGGAACTGCGCCGTCCAACACATGGAAAGACTTAAAGGTCAGAGGGGAACAAGCTGAACGCTTCCTCCGAAGGAAGAGAGCCGAGAGGAGTCAATCGATGATAAATCCTCCGAACTCGAACTTCGCCTCCCGTGGTAAGGGCAAAACACCTGCAGCAGCTGTCGATGCTAATCAAACGTCGCAACAGCAGTCCCGGAGACAACAGAAAACTTCGGATCAGAGGCCTCAAAAAGAGTACTCCTTCAAGGACGAAGATGTTCCAGCCATCTTCAAATCCCTCCTTGATAATAACAAGATCAAGCTCCCACCGATCACGAATCAGGAGGAAGCTGACAACACTGCGGATCCGAAGTACTGCGCATACCACAGGAAGATCCTTCATCCCACCAAGGCCTGCTTTACTCTAAAGAACAGTATCCAGACCTTGGTTGAAGCCGGCGTCATAACGCTGGAGTAAGCCAGTCAAGAATGACAAAACTCCAGTGGGTGCACGAGTATAAACTGTATCCTAAAACTCCGAAAAGTATAAGAGTATAAACTGCTTCTTTACACTCCGAAGAGTATACGAGTATAAGCTGCTTCTCAATCCTCCAACCGGTATAAGAGGCTAAACTGCTTCCTGATACTCCAATAGGTATATGAGTCTAAACTATTTCCTTTCTTCCACGGGAAGTTCCTGGAGAGTGCCATGCGTGGTATTCTTAAGGATAACCCGATTGTACAGTTGATGCAATGATACACCCAGTTCTGCAAAGAAAGCTGGGGGTGGATAATTCATGTAATGGGAAGTTCCCGGAAGAATGTTAAATGTAATATTCTTAGGGATAACCCGATCATGATGAATAAAGTGATAAGCACTAAACTCCTAATGCTTAGAATTTTAATTTACCAATCATTGACGAATTGACAGAACCCCGTTTTTGTTAAGTCTTTATCACTTAACATCAGAAACCCCCTTTGAGTAATTTGTACGAACCAACATCTTACAGTGATTTGTACTCTTACTCTCCTTTTTCGCTTGGTCAAACCTTCCTACAGTTAGGACCAAAACCAAATTCCCCTCTCGATTCCTTCAATGAACGAGAGGCCCACAAATCGAACGATCAAACCTTCCTACAGTTAGGATCGTCTCAAACCTCCCGCTTGGTCAAACCTTCCTACAGTTAGGGCCAAAACCAAAATCCCCTCTCGATTCCTTTAATGAACGAGAGGCCCACAAATCGAGCGATCAAACCTTCTTACAGTTAGGATCGTTTTAAACCCCCCACTTGGTCAAACCTTCCTACAATTAGGACCACAACCAAAAAACCCCTCTCGATTCCTCCAATGAACGAGAGGTCCGCTTTCAAGTCGAGTGATCAAACCTTCCTACAGTTAGGGTCATCTCAAACTCTCGCTTGGTCAAACCTTCCTACAGTTAGGGCCAAAACCACGATTCATTCTCGATAAACGAGAAATTCATCTTTAGTTCGGTAATCAAACCTTCCGACAGTTAGGGTTATCCGAATCTTTTCGATTCTCGGAGTGGAGATCCCACTCTTAGTTTTACCTTTCCGGATTCTGGGGGTGGAGATCCCACCTCGAGTCTCCTTTTCAAATTGGGAATAGAATATAAAATTCTTTCTTCCCCACACCAACCTTTTCCAAGAGTTTATCAATCTTGGACTCATCCTAGGAAGTTTATCCCGAATCCTAAGCAGGGATAAGTCTGCGCCTAACACACGCTGCCGGTTTAGTCTTTTTCTGATTAAAAAAGATACCAGAGTTCGATTCTGGGGTATTTTATCCTGAAACCTAAGTAAGGGTAAGTCTGCGCCTAACACGCGCTGCCGGTTAGTTCTTAACCGTCAAAAAGAACCCCCGTCCGCATATTCAACATTGCGGCAGGTTGTTATTAATAACACCGAAATCCATGCCTCACACGCATGGGGAATTTCATCCTGAATCCTAAGAAAGGATAAGTCGACGCCTAACACGCGTCGCCGGTTTAGTCTTTTTCCGATTGAAAAAGACACCAGAGTTCAATTCTGGGGTATTTTATCCCGAAGCCTAAGTAGGGATAAGTCAGCGCCTCACACGCGTCGCCGGGTAGCCTATTCCCGTAACAATGGCGAAGTCTATGTATTCGACATCATAGCACAAAGTCTCAGAGAATTCAATCTCTGAGCACAACGTTACATGCGAACGGATTTAAACAATCCGCATGCTAGCCCGACTCAAACGGTAGTCGGTAAAGGCTAATCAAATCCGTTTAAGGCTGAGGGTTAGCCAAAAATCCTAAAGTCAACGCCTAACACGCGTCGCCGGGTAACCTATTCCCGTAACAAATGGTAAAGTCTATGTATTCAACATCATAGCACAAAGTCTAAAGGAGTTCATTCCTTTAGCACAACGTCACGTGCGGAACGGATTTAAACAATCCCCATGTAAGCCCGATTCAAACGGTAATCGGTAAGAGCATGTCAAATCCGTTGAAGGCTGAGGATTTGCCAAAAATCCTAAGTCAACGTCTCATACACGTTGCTGTTTAGTCTTTTCACAGGAGAAAGACGAAGTCTACGTATTCAATATCGTAGCACTAAAAGGGTTAACTCTTTTAGCTTAACGTCACATGTGGAACGGACTTAAACAATCCGCATGCTAGCCCGACTCAAACGGTAGTCGGTAAAGGCTCATCAAATCCGTTGATGGCTGAGAATTTGCCAAAAATTCTATAAGTATGAGTCATTGACGCATCAATTCTATGGATTGGTCTCGTGACTCGAGTATCCGCCACGCTCCAATACCTTAAGAGCTTAAACTGTGTATACTCCAGCAGACGTACGAGTATAAACTGTGTCAAACGTCGAACAGCGCATCACAATGAAGCCTGGACGCCGGACAATGCGTCGCAATGAAGCTCAAACGCCGGACGATGCCGTCAATCGATGATCAGTTCTATGTTAAATCAACCAACTCGAGCTAAAAAAGTCAAGAAATCAAGAATCGGTTTCAAGTTCAAAATTCCAATAACGGTCAGACAATAAATGCAGCACCGGAACCCTTACAGTCGTTCGACAAAGCACCGAATAGCCTGAAGGAATTGAAGGAATCCAGAACAGAAGCCATTCCAAAGTCCCGTTATACCGACTAAAGGTTGGGACAATCACATCCAAAGTATTCTAGACTCTTCTATAAAAGAACGAGGCTGAAATACTTTGGAGGGGGTATCTGTAGGCGTATAAAACTGCCTATAGGTCCCGTTATACAGCTCGACGATGCTAATTCGACCAAACGGACCATCGGGCGACATATCCAAACAAGACCGTTAGCTCGCCAACGTCGAAGCCAAGCCATACGCAACGGAGCAGGTTAACGAGGCGACGAAGCCAACAAATCGCACCCAAGCATTGGAATGCATCCACTCGCACGCGGAATCAAACCAACGTTTCGGGGAATCACCGAGTCATCTAAACAAGAGCGAACTCGGTGATACAACGATCGAATCAAGATCAATTCCGGACTCGAACTCAGAAGCGGATTAACTGCTACATTTGGAATCAAGTCAACAAATCGATTCCAGATCAAGTCAACCACAAACCGAATCAAATCCGAACAACGGAGAACCGGAAACAACCGAACAACAAAACGACGGAAAACCCACCTAAGGGGGCTCGGCCAAAGCCGAGCCACCTGTGGGTGGCTCGGCCAAGAGCCAAGCCACCCACAGGTGGCTAGGCCCAGTTCTGTGCCCGAGGCACAGTCTCGAGCGCCTATAAATAGGCCTTGTGCTCATTTGTTTCGGAGGTTGGATTTTGGAGGAGGCGAAGCCCTGCAGGATTGAAATCTCAGATCTAAAAAAGATTGGAGCTTTAGAAGATTGAAGACTTGGACTTCCAGATCCGGTGCTCGGCGATCGTCAACGCCAAATAAGGCAAGAGTTCGAGAGGGATCGGATCTGAGATCTACACGATTTTCCTCCGGATCTAAGCTTGGTTCTTAGATCCCGAGAAGAGTCTCGAATTCGCTTGGTCAATTTTGACACTTGGGCTACTATTTCCTTGGTGAATTAGTACCCCACCCGGCTATTATTTCCTTCATGAGATAATACCCGTCCTATCGTGTAGATCCGACCGGATCGAGATCACGCGGTGGTCCACGGCAAACAACCCCGGCGCAGGCAAAGAACCCACACAAAGCGAGTGACCGCAAAACAGGAGCTCGCGATTCGTTCGACAAACAAGGATAAAAATTGTAATCTTTCTTTTTCGTATTTTGATTTTCATTGTAACCGGATCTTATAAAAAGACCGGATTTTTGTAATCGATAAACTATTACAAGAGTGTGCAATGACATCAATGAAGAAAGACGTGATTTTTCCCGCGAATAGCAGCTTTTTTAGGGAATTGTGTGCTAAAACCATTGAGGACAAGGAGTTGGAGAAGCTACAAGAAGCAGTTCCCTTAATATTGTGCAAGCTTGAGCAAATTTTTCCACCATCATTCTTTGATATTATAATACGCCTAACTATTCATCTTGCAACCGAAGCAAGGCTTGCTGGACCGGTACAATATCGGTGGATGTATCCTATAGAAAGGTATTTCGCTTTTTTCTTTGACACAACAAATATAACTTTTCTATTTTGTATGTTTTTATGTAGTAATCTAATACTAGTATTTGTAGGTACCTTCTCACTCTAAAAAATTACATTCGGAATAGAAATCGGCCAGAGGGTTCTATAATGGAAGGTTATCTCCTGGAGGAGGTAACGACATTTTGTTCTCGTTATTTGGATGAAAACATAGAGACTAAGCTCAATAGGCCTGTGCGTATTCGTGATGGAACACATGGCAAACCAACTTACACGACAATGGGAATCACATTTATTAATCAAATACATCAATTTATCCTCCTCAATAGCGTTTGCCTTGAGGAAGTTAGAGGGTAAGTCTATTTTGCATTTACTATTATATGTGTATGTATGCATGAAATAATATAATGTTGATGTTAACAATTCATGTTGAGAATAGAATTTATAAGGATGAATTACATGAAGAGCATCGCAATTGGAATGATGAACGATTGGAGAACCATCACCAAGAAAATTTTTGTGCCTGGTTTAAAAATTATGTAAGAATTTCTTATATGTCATTGTATTAATCTATAATTTTATCTTTATATTCCTAGAATTGGAATGACGAACTATTTTCTCAGGTCCAAGATCCAAACTCAGAATTAACATTAGATGATGATTTGAGATGTCTAGCTCGACATCCAAGCCTGGAGGTTGCATACTACAAAGGATTTGGTATAAATGGCTACAAATTTGAAATCAAGGAGATGAAGAATCTTGGACTACCCAGAATAGCGGAATTGCGGCCATTGGAGCTGAAGGTTTGATTTACTATGGGTATTTGGATATAATACTTGGTATTCGCTATCCGGGAAGAGCCAAACTAGTATATATATTTAAGTGTGTTTGGTATCATACAAGAACCGGACATGGAAAATGGAGAGACACATACGGGACTTGGAAAGATGAATATGGATTGACTAGTGTAAACACTAATCTTTTTGAGTTTGAAAACGAACCATATATATTCCCGGAACAAGCATTTCAAGTATATTACTCAAAATGCTTGAAACATTCGGGATGGAGTGTTGTTTGTCGATGGAAGCCGAGAGATACCTACGATGTACCACAATT
>BQKN01062344.1:0-15889 GCA_022839385.1 Asparagus kiusianus
GGCTCTGACCTTTCGCTTGGAGCGCGGTACGCTGCATTTATGTGGACGCAGATGGCTCTGTCAACCGTCCGCTCACTTGTGCGGCGAGGTACCGAGTGACCATCCGGCGGTCCTGGGGTGCTGTACCCTTCCTCCCCTCACCCTATGTCTGAATAGGGGCGGGAGAATGGACGTCTCGTGCCTGGACGGACTCCAGACAGCTTGCCGCGCGCCGGCGGCTTCGGCTCTCCATTCTGATGGGTGAGGTGACCCGCATTTATGAGTCTACAGGCCGGTTCGGCGCCCGTCTCGTTCGCTTGAATTACGGACTGCCGTCTGACGAACTTGGGGTACTGTGCCTCCTTACCTTGCATCGTGGGAGGCAGAGAAGGCTTGTCCCTGGAAACCTGGTCTCTGGCTCACGTAAGCAGACGTGGCTCTTGGCAAGTGGCCTTGGCATTTGGGGGCGGATTTGAGCTCCTCTTCGGCAGGCGGATTTGGCTAATGAAGGCGGATTCGCCTCACTGACGGATCCATGTGATTTGGCGGGTGCGACCGATGTGGGGGCCCTCATGCCGGCGAATCCACTTAGTAGGTTATTCTCCTAAGAGAGGGTGGCCCTGTTCTGTGGGCGAATTCGTTTCACTAATCCGCCGCGGTAATTTTTACCGTCTACAAGACCCCCTTCAAAGTTTTCAGACCAAAACCGACTTACGTGTGGTCTGGAATACTTTGAATAAAGCAGCTTCGGACGGATCAAGTACATTAGGATTTTTAGCAAACCCTCAGCTATCAACGGGTTTGATCTGCCTTTACCGATTACCGTTTGAATCGGGCTAGCCATACTATTCCCCTCAGTATGATGAGTTGTCGAGTAGTTTCTCTTAGGCTTAGCGCTAAGATTTCTATTCTGACCCCTAGCCGTCTAGGGCGCGGGTCTCAATGAAGTCCCCTTGTCGGTTTCTGGGTTTTGGGCGAGTCGCCTGCTTCCTGAAGGCGAGTTGAGTCGCGCGGGCGAAGTTAGGCATAGGTGGCAAAATTTTGAGTGACTTGCGGATTTCATTCGAGCCTTCGCCATCGAGACTTTACTTTTGGGCAAAAGTAGGCCTAATGTGAGTAAACCACGTGTCCATTTACGGGGTTTCGTGTTTTTCCAGCTTTACGCGGCGTAGTATTATCATGATTCGACAGTTTGGCTCCGCTCCATGTGCCTCGTTCTGATCGTGGCCGTGGTTTTCGAATTCAACCGTTGGATGCAACCGTCGATGAGGGTGATCTGGACCGTCAAATTTGATCGTGGCCACGTTTCCCGTTCGCGGGGGATCCGCCTCTCGAGGGCGATCGCGGCCACGTGGACAACTCCCCCTTTTTAAACCCGCTGTTTTCCTCCTTTGGGATTCATCGTGCTGTTGAATCTTGAGAAGAATTCCTAAGACAAGAGTTCCCGCCCCATCTTTCAATGGCTCCAAAACCTAGGAGGCGCAAAGTGAGAGGTGCAGGCCCTGGAGGTTACTCCGATCGTCTCTCCGCCGGCATGCCCGCCAGCGCCCCGGAGTTGCGCTCAGGTATGTCGATGGGTTTGTTGGATGACCTCGTGTAGGTCTTAGTCGTCGAATTTGGGGAGATGAGTGTTGCCCATTATCCCGAAATTCTGCCGCCCTTTGGTGGCTTCCCCGATTTGGGGCAAAGCTTGCCCTATTTGCCTTTAGAGGGTAACCTTTGTCTCCGTGGGCGAACTCAGCCTGATAGGCGAGTTTGACTTTTTCCTGTTAGAGGGCAGTGTCGCTTGTACGGGTAAATCTTGTTCGAAGTGGGTTCCCCCTTTTGACAGGCGATTTCGCCCACCTCTGCTTGATGGACGATTTTACCCCTACAGTGGATTTTGTCTTAATCGATTTTCCTTTCTTGCAGCAACTCTCTCCGATGAAGCTTTCCCGGAGGGTGTGGCCGTTGGCCACGCCGGTGGTATGAACTACACGGCTCCTCCCCGATTTCCCTCACTGGCTCCAGTACCAGCGTTCACCGCCGACAAGCCGAATGGCTTGATAAAGAGGGTCACAGACGGTCACCACTTGACACTGCGCGAGTTGATGACCGATGCGGCGCTGACAGATAATGCTAGGGTGGAGCTGCCGAAACCTCAGTTTTTGTTCGGCGATGCCACGATCGACCCTTCTGCCCTGTTGCTCAAAGAGAGCATGTGGTTCCACACGGTGGAAGGGACTCGTTACTACCTCCCCAGCATGTCGAGGGGGTTCTCGATCGTCGAGCTGCGGTCCCTCGCGGTTCCTCGGATGATGAACTGGGAGCTGACCCCGACTCAAGATGGGGTCACTTGTGGCGTTTTCACGGGCTCTACCGCTGGATATGGAGTGGATGGCTCATGTAAGCGTGTGACGGGTCTGCGTCCTGGCTTAATGTCCGCGGAACTGCCTGTGGGGGAGTCGATAGCGGCGGCGGAGACCTTCCGTCACCGCTTCTTCCGAGTCGGAGGGAGCTTTCCCCTGAAGGATTTCAGAGCTCCGGGGTGGGTCTATTCTGCGCCCGGCAGCGACACTTGGTGGTCCAAGATCACCGACCGTGTTCTGGCTGAGAATGCTGATCTCAAGAACACGGAGCTGTACGTGACCGTCGAAGCTACTCGACATGGCTTGCGGATCAACGCCTCTCAGTTCCACAGCATTTTGGAACTGTATTGTGCGGAAAGCGGCACATTTTTCACCCCCAATGGTGAGCTCGGTATTACCCCACACGAGATGTACGACGTGTCGGGGCTGCCTCTGGGGGACTTTCCTTACGAGGAGTACGTCCCCGATCAAACCAAGATCGATCAATTGTCCAATTATTCGCCCTTGGTGGTTGAGACTTTGTGGGAGTTACTCTGCCACTACCACATCTGCCTCAGCACCTTGGGGGCGGCAGATTATAAGGGGAAGAAGAAGGGGATCAGCCACAAGAATTGGGCTGATTACTTGTTCCCGGGGAATGATGTTAAGGGGAAGCCTGCCCTCCCGTTGGGCGTATGTGACCAATCCGAGGTGGAGGCGAGGATAGCCGAAGAAGGGGGGACCGTGACTCTCGACCGCGATGAAGGTGGATTTAAGTCTGGTACAGTCTTTCACTCTTTCCATCATCAGGCGAAGTCGCCCATCTCAGGGAAGGCGCTGCTTGCGGGGTACCTCATGTTATGGTTGAAGAGGTGCGTGATCCCCACTCACTCTTTCGAAGCTCTTCCTATGGAGGTCGTGTACCCGGCGGTTTGTTTAGCTCACGGGAAGTCTTACTCCCTAGTATCGGCGACGATAGCGTGCATCCATCGGGGGGCTTCGTACCCTGACAGCTCAATTCTACCACGTATCGGCCACTGATGAGGGAGAAGGAGAGGTCATCAGGACCCCCAACCCTCGGGTGGGGCTGCCATATACGTATCTGATGGCGTGGTTCGTATACCACTGTGAATGCCTGATGAGCGCCCCGGCGGCGATCCAAGGTGACAAGTTCGTCCCCTTCGTCCAGCGCTTGGAGAGGTGCTCCTGGAAATACAAGGATATCCCCGACGCACGGAAGACGCTCTCCCACTTCGGGTATTACAACTTTCGCCGCTTTTTTCCTTACTTTAGTGGGGGCGGATACGGAGAATCTCTGAGGGGCGCGCCGACGGCGGATCACTACACAACCCTCCCTCGCGGCGCCTTTCGGTGGTTGGTAAACATCCGGCCGGGGTACCACGTCTTAAGAACGGGCTCCACATGCTATCTCGAGCCATATGTCCCCTGCAGGTTTGCCTGCCAGTTCGAGTATGATCAATTGTACGTGGGCAACGCCAATCCCCATCTGCGCTTTGAAGGAGGGCTGGTGGACGGAGCTCGGGGATGGTTCTGGACTCATGCTGGCGGCACCGATGCCCGCTTTGAGTTACCCGCGAAGGATCACGAATTGCACCACACGATCTCATATTGTCGGTGGTATCGGGGCGCCAGTGCCAATCCTGTTGACTTTTGGTTTCAGAGCTCGTGCCTGGCGGAGCGCGGGTGTCGTCCAAGAGGAGCTCCTCGACCTTCGAGGCGGAGGGGCCGTGCAACGGCTAGGGAGCTGTTCATGGAAGGCCCTGCAGGAGGTTCTAAGGGTGAGGGCGCGGGCACAGACGAATCCGAGGCTCCTGAAACGCGAGCTCCGCCTCCCAGTCTTCCTCTAGACTCCCAAGGCGAGCAGAGGGAACCTGTTGAGTTGACCCGGGCGAGCAAGCATCTGGAGCAGGCTCGGAGTACGATTGCTGGGCGCATGGGGGCGCCTCTCTTATCTCCGAGTAGTTCGTTGCTCTCGAAACGGCAGCGAGAAGCGGCGGAGAGCTCTAGAGCGGAAGTGGCCAAGAGGGCCCGTGGCGAGGAGACTATGGTGACCACCAGAGCGGCGGCTGGTCGGGCCGGTACTGTCTCTGGGGCGGAAGTTGTTCAATCTACCCCTTCTGCCATACCGTAGGCGGCTCCGGCGATTTCTAAGGACACGCTTCCTTCCTCCGGTGTGGAGTCGCAGGCGGGGGTCTCGACGACTCCTGCACCCGCGCCAAGAGGTAATCTTTCGGCGCAACGCCCTTATGTAAGAAGTCAGGTTCGTATTTTCTGACTGCTCATATTGAATTCATGCAGGTGTAGCCGAGAAAGCAATCCTCATTCCTTCTGACGAAGAGGAGGGGAATGGAGATGAAAGGGAACCAGAGGGTCCAGGTAAGCATGAGTTTCATTGCTGCTGACCCTTCCAGGCCAGGGGGGTATTAATTGTCATCATTTTCCTTGTATCCGCAGTTGGCCCCTCTCACGAAGCTACTGGCAAGGAGGATCCTCCCTCTTGGGAGGGTCATTCGGGCGAATCCAAGACGGACGATGACGCCTCCATTCATGAGGCGCTATCAAGCGAAGAGGAGGTAGTGGTCCCTGTGGATCAACAAGGGGGAACCCCCACCTCCGAGGGAGCACCGGTCGAGGGTGAACGTTCGGTGCAAGAGTCTTCAGCTCAGGGGGGACTTCCGTTGGGCTGATGGTCACTTCCTCGCCGGCGGTGACCTGTGACTCTGCCACTGCCATCGTGGCGGCGCCAGCGGTTGTTCCGGTTCTGGGAGCACCAGTCACCGCTTCTGCGATCGTGACCACTAGTACTCCGATCGTGGCTTCATCCTCTGTCGAGGATGCCTCTCTCTCTCCTATGGAATGCTGGCGAAAGAGGAAGGTGGCGCGAGCTGTGGCCAACTTCGAAGATACTCTGGCCCACTGCACTCGGCAGGTCTTGGAGGGGAATTGTCCCTTCGAGGAAATCAAGGAAGTTCTCGAGGACGACTCGTCCTTCTTGCGTAAGAGGCTCGGCACCATTGCGGCGAGACCCTACTTTCAGCGCCTGAACGAAGTGGAGGTGGCGGTTCAGCAGCTGGTCACTGCTCGTGCGGAGAGTTCCAACCTCTTTGATCTCGCCTCTCGCGAAGTTCGAGTAACTCTGGCAGATCGGGATCGCCGCCTGAACGAGAATCTGACGCTGGAGTTAAAGTTGTCAGCGGAGCTGGAGCAGGCCAAAGCCGAGGATGCACGGGTGGCTCGCGAGCAAGAGACGGTTGATAGCCGGTTCTTTCGACTTTCCTTCGAAGTGGAGAGGCTGAAACAGGTCATAGCTGACGCGCAGGCCTCTCTGGCTATTCAAGGGGAGGCCCTTGATCAGGTGGCAAAGGAGTTGGAGGGTGTTGAGTCCCGCCGGAAATTGACCACTGACTCTGTTGGGGAGAAGGATCGAGCCCTCAAGGATGTCAAGGTGGCCATTCAAGACTTGATCTCGTGCACTGAGGAAGAGATTCGTGGAGAGATCTTAAGGAGGCTTGAGCTCCGCCATGCCGAAAAGATTCGTGAGGCGGAACTGCGGTTGAAATCTTTGTAATTCGTCTTTTTTGTTTTGTAACAGGACTTTTTTTCATGAATGATATTATCCTTTTGTTTCTGGCGATTCTGGCTTATGTGCATACTATATTTAGTATAGATATTTTAATGCACTAGTTGATGTTAAGTTGAGGGAAATTTCCCTTGGCAGATTCCAGCTACAGACCCGTTTCGCCTGCAGGCGAATTTTACAAATTGATGAATTTGCAGTTGTTCTGTTAGTGGCGATTCCAGATACAGGTGGACTCCGCTTTTAGCGGGTCGTGTGTCCGCCCACGTGCACGTCAGTCACAGAGACGTGGGTGCGCCGTCTTGCCTTAATTGCGGTGCGACGGGTCTCTTCGTCCTTCACGCCCGATCCAGGCCGTCGGTTAGAGATCATGCCCCGAAACCGTCAAATCTCAACCGCTCATACGGGATGCGGGGTATTCGGCTTCCTCCTTAACTGTTCGGGACTGAAGGGTCCAATCGAACCGCACATAACCTCCTAGGATCGGGGTATTTTAGTACCTTTCCCTTCGTCAAGAAAAACCAAGGCTTTCTCATCGTTCCTCTCGGAAGAGATCCTAATTACCTTGTGTCTCCCAGATGGCGCCGAAGACGAAGAGGGTTACTTCCAAGAAGAGGAAGGAGGCATCTTCCTCGGGTGCGGCAGGAGCAGCCGCTGTCGAAGGTATGTTCCCAGTTCAAACCCTATTTAGACATGGATAGGTATCTCTTGCTTAGATCCCTCTTCCATGCCCATCACTGTGTTTCTCAGTCCACGATGATGCACCGCTTCCTGAGGAGCACGAGGCGGAACCCATCTTGATATCCGATGATGAGCCCGAGATCCCGGAGGCTCCTCCTGCCCAGGGTTCTGCTCCGCAACCAGGAATGGAACCTTGTCTCGAGGTTCCCCCAATTGCGGCGCTCACCCCTGGTCAAAAACCCACTCCCCCTGGCTCCTCGTCTTGGCAGGCCCGCGTCGAGGAGTTCGAGAACGCCGTGAGACAGGTAATTTCTCTTGTCGATCTCGGCATGGGTAGTTTTGCCAGTTTCAGGCAATCTCTCCTGGATCGTGCGGTAGACATTCGACGATCAGGAGAAAATCGGCTTTTCACCCGTTGTATGCGAGAACTACGTCTTCTGGAGTCGCGTATGACAGGGCTAGAGGCATTGCTGCGGGAAGGCCCCGAAGTTTATATGGAGTCTTGCCTGGCTTTCATCAGGCGTAGGGAGGCCCATGAACAGGAGATCCGTTCCAAAGAGATCGCTGATTCGGAGTCCATTGCCAATTTCTGGGTGGATCACCATCGCTCGTCAGAGGAGGAAGTCATCGACCTTAATCACACGATAGCTCGTCTGCGAACCGAACTGGGACATACAGAGGCGAGGTTGGAGAAGCTCCAGACCGACGTCGTCATTGCCCGTGAGAAGGCTGAAGCGGCAACTCAGCGCCTCTTGGTGTTGCGGGAACAAGACGCTGTCGCTAAGTCGAACTCCGAGGAGCGGATTAGGAAAGCGGCCGAGGACAAGGCTCGAGAGGACCACGCGAGACGGGTAGCATTGGCCAAGGCAGAGATTTCCACTTTCAGTGTGTTTGATTAAGATCCCCACCATGTATTCGTGCCTAAGACACTTTGTTTATTTGTCTTGCTTAATTTTGAAACTATGCCATGACTCGTGAAGTCATGACCTGTTCAGATGTATTATCTTAAACGCTGGGTGCATGTTTTGCTTTTTCGAACGTAATATTATGACTTTCGCGATTTGCAAAAAACATAACTTTGTTCAAATGTACTGTCTAGAAGCATTTGATGCAGTTTGTCTTCTTCCCCGTCGTGTTCCTTTTGGATATAACCCCTTTAATATTTCTTTGGCATGGCCATCAGCGGTTTCAGGTTGCAACACTTGGGCGAAAACTCAGCTTGAGTATGGCTCAGCCCAGAGGATGGCGAATTCCCTGGGAGAGACGTACTAAAACGTCAGAGAGTTCGTTTGAAGGTTAACTTCATCCTTCGGCGAATTCAAACCATGGGCGAATCCCGAGTCCTGGCGGATTTGTGTCGATGTCACTGGCGAATTTACGCAAAACGAAACTTGGATTGTGGTGGGTTTGTCTAACCGTCGGAGATCCAATCGCGGGCGAAACTCACGCCACGTGTCGGTCGGCAGACCCAAGCGCTTATCAACTAAGGCTCTGTGAACTCATTAATGCTCATTTATTGGTGAAGTGACTGAACCCTTCGCCTCTTGCTCAATCCGATTGGTCGGTTTGGTGTCTCGAGAGTAGTTTTTAATGGCGTTGAGTTCGAAGCGTCGCAGGTCGCTCAGGCCGCTTGATGGTTTGGGGCAACGAATCTCAGCCGTCGGATTTCTTGGTATATATTTCCGCACTCGCCCTCTTCTGGCAGAGTCCTGACTGCTTCGAGCGAAATCTGCCAGAAAAGAAAAGAAAACTTTTCTCCTCCATGGCTTCCTCTTCCGATCACAGCGATGCCGAAGGTGTCGGCTCCTCCGCCACAGTCGTGGATGTCGGCGCTCCGTCTGCTGCCCCGGCGAGCCCGGTCCAGGGATATCCTATTTCGGACCCCTTGGCTCACCCTGCTTTTGTGCCGCTCCAGAAGTTGGTGGATTTGGTGCACGGGTGCGCCCTCTCTGTCAGCATGGGCGGTGAGCGATACTACGACTCGCTTCCCCTCGTAGAGGCGCGTCTGGAGGCGATCCGCCGTGCGGGCGATGACTCGCTCACACAGCGATGTGAGCGAGAGCTTGAGCTCGTGGAGGGGTGGATGTACCGCCTTGAGGAATTGGCTCATGAAGACCTCACCAACGAGTCACCGCTTCTCCCACTGCACCTCCTGCTGGAGCGTAACGAGCGGGCGAAGCAGATCCAGGCGAAGGAGGCTGAGCTCAGACGCCTACGAAAGCAACACCAAACGGTACTGGACCGGATGGACGCTTACATGGACCGGGCTTTCTTTGAGGACGCCGGCACTCTCCGCGGCGAGGCGAAGCTGCAGGAGCATTCGCGCAAGGCGGGGAAGCTCGGCGAGGCTGCCAGTGAGGTGGAGAGGGCGCTGGAGCTCCTTCGCTAGGAGGAAGAGGAACGCAAGGCGGACCTGGCCAGGCGGCAGCAGGAACGGAAGGAGAAGGCGAGGACCCGACGTGCGGCGGAGCGGGCTGCGCTCAAAGCCAAGATCGGCTCTTTTAGCCTTCTAAAATTCCTGTAATGCCTGTTTTGCTTATGTAATTTTGTTAACTTAATTGGTGCCCTGGGCATCACAACTAAACTGAAAACTCTTGTAAATTTTGGTCCGTCGTGGCCCCTTGGCTTGTTTTGCTTATCTTTGTTTTGCATGGATGGTCTCCCTCCATTTCTTCTTTGTGTGTTGTTGGGAACCTCGAGTTGAATTTGGTGGGCTTCTGACCATTCTGTTCCGAACTTGGTCATTTTGGACCCTTGTTTTGCTCTCGGTTGCTTACAGCGTGGGATCGGGTTGACTCCGATTTTCACGTTGTAGCTCCAGTGGGATCAAGAGAGTAACACTCGGCTTGCAGCAGAGAACAGTCGTTCGCTTCTGCGGCCGACTGAAAATCTCAACTTCAACTTGCCATTCGGCAAGCTTTCGCTTGAGGAATCGGCAGAGATGTCGTTTGCCAACCTGCTCTTGACAGTTGTCGTCGTCTGAATAGGCGGCGACAGATGATAATCGAATCGTCAGGGATGTAGGAATATGATGTTCGATTGTTGTAGAGGCCCTCACGTGGTAGGCCGCTACCCATTAGTTATCCTAAGGGAATGTTAGCATAGCTGGAATAGGCCAGATAGTTCAGGGACGTAGGAGTGTGACTATTGACAGAAGTAATAACACGTCGCGTGGTAGGCTATTACTTAGGCTATGTTGTTCGTCAGAATAACGGCGCCAGCCATCAGAGGTGATCATTAACCTGATGGGGTTTTGTCACGATTGGAGCGACTGTGGGGGACCTACCATTCTTCCTGAGGAGGATTGGTGAGTACATTGTGTTAGAGGTTTAATGTTAACGTGACAGGGAATGTCGTGATTGGAACGACTTTGGGAACCCACCATCCTTTGGAAGAGGATTGGCGAGTTGATTTGGTTTGTCGTGATGTGAACGACTTTGGTGGATTCGCCATCTCGTTGGAGAGGACAAGCGAAATGAATTGGTTTGTCGTGATATGAACGACTTAGTGGATCCGCCATTCCGTTGGAGAGGATAGGCGAAATGAATTGGTTTGTCGTGATATGAACGACTTAGTGGATCCGCCATCTCGTTGGAGAGGATAGGCGGAATGAATTCCACCTAAGGCTTTCGCCATAACGGGTAGAGTAGGGACAGTTTAGCCTCGTATAACATTTGGAGGGTTCGAGGGCCAGTTTAGACTCTTGCACTCATGGGAGTTGGTGAAGAAGAACTAAGGGTAGTACTTCTTCAAGTATTTGTCATTGATGGGCATCATGATCTTGTCGCCGTTGGGCTTAACGAGGCGGTAGGCGCTATTCGAATAGACTGTTTCTATTACGAACGGCCCTTCCCATTTGGATTGGAATTTGCCTTTCTTCTTGGAGGTGAGAATCATTGGCCGGCGGACGGCCAACACCAGCTCTCCTTCCTTGAAGGCTCGGCGTTTGACTTTCTTGTCGAAAGCCTTAGCCATCCGGGCTTGGTAGAACTCAATGTGCTGTTGAGCTTCCAGCCATTTGTCATCTAATGCCTCGAGCTCGGCGAGTCGTTGTCGGTGATTGTCTTCCACCGTCATCCCCGTTGCCAAGGCAACGCGGAGAGAAGGTATCTGAATCTCCAACGGCAATATGGCCTCATAGCCGTATACCAAGGAGTAGGGCGTATGGCCGATCGGCGTGCGAACCGTGGTGCGATATGCCCATAGGCTTTCGCCAAGTTTCTCGTTCCAGTCGCGTTTGCTGGTTGAGGTCAACTTGGTCAAAATCTTGATGATCGTTTTGTTGAAGGCCTCGACCAAGCCATTTGCTGATAGGTTATAGGCCGTGGAAGAGAGGTTCTGCATTCGGAACTTGTCGCAGAACCTTGTGAATACGTGACTGACGAACTGCGTACCATTGTCATGAATGATACGTCGTGGTACGCCGTACCGGTAAATGACGTGGTGTTTGATGAACTTAATCACGTCGTTAGTCTTGAATTCTCTCAAGGGGACGGCTTCGGCCCATTTAGAGAAGTAGTCAGTGATCGCAAGAATGAAGCGATGACCTCTTGCCGATGGCGGGGATATCGGTCCAACTATGTCCATCCCCCATGCCTCGAAAGGCTACGAAGCCTTTGTTGGGTGTAGGTCTTCAGGTGGCTGATGCATGTAGTTGGCGTGAATCTGGCATTCGTGGCAGTGCTTTGCGTAGGCAACAGCGTCTTGGACCATCCCAGGCCAGAAGTAGCCAGTCCTTCGTAGGCGGTCCCAAACTTTGGGTCCGGGCTGGTGAGCTCCGCCGATGCCGTTGTGGGCCTCGCGTAGAGCCTCCTGTGCTTCTGCTTTTGAGAGGCATCGAAGCAACAAGTCGTCGTATGACCTTCGATACAACGTCTTGGTGGTCGAGTCGTAGTAGAATCTCGTAGCACGTCTCCGGACGGACTCTCGCTCCTTTGCATCCTCGGGCAATACGCTATATAGGACGTAATCGATGATCGGGAGGCGCTAGTCCTCAGCACTGGGCTGATCTGAGACTTGATTGGTGGCGTTTGCTTCTGGAGCGTCTTTCAGTCGAAAGAGCTTCTTGCTCGCCACTGTGACCGATTGGATTGTTCCGAATGGTTGAGCCAGGTTGGCCGCCAGGGAAGCCAAGGCATCCGCATGTGTGTTCTTGGAACGTAGCACATGCTTAATGTGGAAGCTATCGAATGACTCCGCTAGCCGGACAGCCACCTTGTGGAGTGGGATCAGGTCTTCGTTTCTAACCTCATATTCGCTGGTTATCTGCTTGACGATGAGCTGGGAATCGCCGTAAGCTTCGAGATGCCTTACTCCTAGCTCTTTGGCCAGCTCAAGTCCAATGAGTAAGGCATTATATTCGGCCACGTTGTTGGTACATGGCTCTGTCAAGGAGAAGGCCCGGGGCAGCACGTGGTTGTGTGGGGAAGTGATGACTACCCCCACTCCAGCAATAATAGAGCCGTCTGGGGCTGCGCGAGACGCGCCGTCGAAGAACATCTGCCACACCTCTGGTAACGAAGTTACATTGACCTCAAGTGGTTCGTCCGGCAAGTCTTCAAACAAGTCGGTCTTTGTCCCCAGCGGGTGACTGGCCATGAGATCGCATATGGCCTGCCCTTTGACCGACTTCTGTGGCATGAAGTGAATGTCGTACTGGGAGAGCAGAAGTGCCCATCTAGCTAAGCGCCAATTTAACGCCGCAGGTTGGGTCATGAAGACTCGAATGGGGTTCATCCTTGAGATGACGTGGATCGTCTGGCCAACTAGGTAGTGTCGCATCTTTTGGATGGTGAATACCAAGGCCAAACATTCCTTCTCGACCATCGGGTACCGTTGCTCGGCGCCCTGCAGGGTTCTACTTAGATAGTAGATGCCTTGCTCGTAGCCGGCATCATCGTTCTGTGCCAGGAGAGCACCGAGAGAATACTCCATGGCGCGGATATAGATGAGAAATGGTCTCCCTGAAATTAGTGCGGCGAGTACAGGCGGATTCGATAGGTACGCTTTGATATCTTCGAAGGCCCTCTGGCAAGGCTCGTCCCACACGAAGGAGGTGCCTTTCTTCATGAGTTTGGAGAATGGCTGACACTTGCCCGAAAGATTTGAGATGAATCTTCGGATATAGGCCAATCGTCCTTGGAGACCTCTCAATTCTTTGAGGTTCCGGGGTGGTCGAAGCTCCTGAATGGCTCGCACCTTGTCGGGGTCAATTTGGATCCCCTTCGTTGCGACTACGAAGCCGAGGAATTTCCCGCTAGCCATCCCTAGGAATGACTTAGTGGGATTCATCTTGAGTTGATGAGTCCTCATGAGTTCGAACATCGTCCTCAGATCTTGGAGGTGGTCGCCTTTGTGGCGACTCTTCACGACCAGATCGTCCACGTAGCATTCCACCGTCTTTCGCAGATGCTCCCGAAAGATCATACTCATGGCGTGTTGATAGGTTGCACCGGCGTTCTTGAGTCCAAAAGGCATAACGGTGTAGCAGTACACCCCCATAGGAGTTCTGAACGCGGTGTGTTTCTCGTCCTCGGGGTGCATTTTGATTTGATTGTACCCCGAGAAACCGTCCATGAAGGACATCCTCTCAAATCCACACGTGTTGTCGATGATGACATCCGTGATGGGCAGGAGAACTCGTCTTTTGGGCACGCAGAGTTGAGGTCTCTGAAATCGATGCAGATGCGGATCTTACCGTTTTTCTTCAGCACTGGAACAATGTTAGCCACCCAGTCGGGGTGCTGTTCCTCTCTGATGAAGCCGGATTCGATGAGCTTCTTTACTTCGGCCTCGATCGCCTACATGATCTGGGGGCGAAACCGCCTTTGCTACTGTTTGACTGGCTTGGCGTCTAGGCTGATGTTGAGGCGATGTGTGGCGATCCGCGGATCTAAGCCAGGCATGTCCTCATAATTCCATACGAAGACATCGATGTATTCCCGTATGAGGGCAATGAGGTCCTCCTTTTCTTGAGGAGGCAGGCTACCACTGATGAATATGGGCTTGGGACTCTCGTCAGTGCCCATGTTCACTTGGAGGATTTTGTCCTCGGTGGGCGGTTCCCTTTGCTCGAAGCGACTACTCTACTGGGCGTTAACTTGGCGATCCCACGTCTCGTCATAGAGTGGAAGTTGTTCATCTGTCGCCATTTCGGCAGGATCCATCGTAGCCATGTTGATTGTAAGGCTGTCGAACAGATCCCTCACGCTGATATCCGAGTCCCACGCCGAGGTAACCGATGATTGGTCCCCCGAGCATGCATAGTCGGAATCTTCGTTGACACAGAAATACAGTTCTGACGAGGAGGAGGAGTAGCCTAAACCTCTCCTAGTCCGGTTGAAATAATTCGAGGGTTTCCCCTTAGGTACGTAAGCAGGTCGGATGACCGTCTTGCGTCCTCGGCTGTAATTGAGGCCTTCCAGACGAGTGAGGTCGTATCCCATGTCGCTCATCATGCGTCTCGCAATTCGACTGTATTGCGAAAACTGGGGTGCTGGGTCTTCGTCTTCGGACTCGTCCCAGAGCGTGCGCAAGGGGCGATCGATCCGGCCGAAAATAATATCTTTTCGATATTTATTTCGGGCCGGCACAACAAATACAGCTCGCGATGAGTCAATCGGCTGCCCCCTCGCGGCGTACAACGAGTGTACCGGAGTGTGCAGGGAAGGATCTTGGTAGAGCTCCGACCATAGGTCGTTGGGTTCATCATCCTCAGACGTAGAACAAGACGACACATAAGCAAAGTTGGATTTTTCATTGACGACAATCTTTCCCGCCTGAACAGCGTTGGTTACACGATGACTCTCATAACCAATTACAATTGACTCGAAATCGTTTAAGATTAGATTGTCCCCGTACTCAGGCTCGCTGTCCGCCTCGTTGCCGCTTTCCGGCTCCTCAATCGGCGGTTCGACAGGGTCTTGAAACAGTAGAGAGTCGGTGAAATAGTTTTTGACGCCTTTAAAGGGCTGTCTGTCGGCCACTACAGTCTTTACACGCTCATAGTCGTCCACGTACTTCAAGCATTGATGAAGGGTGGATGGGACTATTCGGTTGCCATGGATCCACGGGCGTCCTAGGAGCATGTTGTAGGAAGGCTCGGCATCGATGACATAGCAGGTCACCTCCGTCTTCATGTCGCCTATGCGGCATTTCAGGCGGATTTTGCCCAGCGGCCGCGTCCCTGTGGCGTTAAAGCCAAAAATAGTAGTGGTGGTCGAGGACAGGCGCTTTGGCGGTATCCCCAGGTGTTTAATTAATTTCAGGGGCACAATGCTCAACGCAGAACCCGGGTCGACTTAGATCCGGTCCACCCTCGCCGAGCCGACATATCCCGTGAAATACAGGGGTCGATCATGCGATGTGCTCTTGATGAGCATGTCCTCGGGGGTGAAAGTGATGCACGGGACCCGCCTCTCGGAGACTTGGCAGCAAGTCGTGCATTCTCGTTCCGTCTCCGTCTCTTTCGAGAAGTGGGTTGAGAACGCCTCTGAGTCCGCCAACGCCTCTTGCAGGGCTTCGCGAGTGGACCTGGACAACCAGAGGAGGTCGTACATGGTGATTCGCGTCGGGATGCTTTTCAACTGTGCGAGCACGTTGAACCGGAAAGGTTGGCGACTTGAGCTGGGTGCATCTGGATTGGGAGGGGTTGTGGCGGTTGGCCTCGCGGGAGGTCTTACCGCGTTCTCTACCCTCGCGGGATATTCTTTGGCGAAATCCCTTCCCGTCCTCGTGGCGAAGACGTTGGCGTCCTCCTCTGAATCGGTCAAGGCGGCTACTACTATGTCATTTGTGTCTGGGGTGGCATAGATGACGTTGCAGTGTTTTCTCCTTGCTTCCTTCGGAGACTTTGTAGTCCACTGTTCATCGTTGAGGAGATCTGGGTGAACCCACATTATCTGCCCCGATGGCAGGGTCTGCGGGACTAAGCCCTTCTCTCGCTGGTTGTGAGGATCGTCATTGGTGATCTTCAGAATCGCTTTGGGGATAGGAACTACCCCCGCCGGAGCTTGGACTTCGGGGAGATTTGTCCCAAAGCTCAAGGTGATCATGTTTGTGGTCACCTGCTTCTGGACCTTCTCTTTCTTCAGGACCCCTGCGTCGTAACGGGCCTGGAGTTTGTCCTTGAGGACGTAGCATTTGGTCGTGTGGTGACCGAGGAATCTGTGATAAGCACAGTAGGTCAGGTCACCGGTCTTGTCTGCTTCCTCAGGCTTTGTAGCCTCAGGCAGTTTGATTCGACCACTCTTGAGCAGAGTATCGAGCGTTGCCACCACCTGGTCCTCTTTGAAGTCATACTGCC